>DWJN01005968.1:0-11042 GCA_018248895.1 Carystus phorcus
CACTACCCAGGGGACACGTGTAGGGAATTCGCTATACAAGTAACCACCTACGGACGCGAGCAGCACCATCCCCCAAAATATAAATAAATATATAAATAAAATAAGAAACCATGAAAGTATAGAAAGACGAAAACGTTGGAGAATTGAAAATTCAGGAAAGATACGTTATTAAAATAATTTAAACAAACATTTTGTTAAAGTAGCTGTGTTTATTTGAAGTACAAAAGAATGGCGAGCGGCTACATATTATTGCATTGTCATTGTAGTATGCAGTTTCCGGTGATTGTACAAAGGGGACTTTGAGGATGCAGTGACTTTCATTGTTTTTGTGTGAAACAACTGTGTAATGTTTTAAAAACTGAAGTGTGCTTTAGTTATGAGTGTTGCATGATATGAGAATCAGATGAGAAGTATTTTTTCTGAATGAAATTACAAGGTACGCGTGCAGTCGTAAAATAAGGTGAAGGTAGTCTCTAATGGGAATATCTCTATTATTGTGGTATTCCTATTCTTCTGTACATGAAAAATGCATATGCTATGGTTGTAGAGCCTATGTTTTGGCGATCGTCGTTGCCTTCAGCAGAATAATATTAAAGTTCTTAGGTCTAGTCGGTTGTGAAAAATATTAGTCTTATTCTGACTTATAATGCCTTAAAGTTAGTAAACCGTAAACGTAATAAATATCATGGTAAAAAAAATATTGTGGTAGAGATAAAAATCTTTGGACAAAAAAGCAAAACTGCCTTCAAAAAAATTATTTTATGAGAGAAACTGTTTACAAAGAACTAACAAGTCATTCTATCTATTGCTAAAAATTGCACGAAATATTGCACAGTCGATTTCGAAATCATCGCCTTGGGACAGTTACACTTGTTTTATACTATATACAAATGATGTGATGATAAAAATACTCGGTGACCAGTTCAGAAGATTATTTTAAGAGTTAAAATATTAAGTGTCCGTGGTAATAAAAATGTTACAACATAAACACAGCCGCAAAAACCAGACGTTCAAATTCCACTGTTCAAAGCCCGCACTGTAGTTCAAAGCTCAATGCAGTCGATGCTAAAATAGATAGTTCAGTGACTGGTGGTACATAAATCTAGATACAAATTGTGCACTCCCGTCCTATATGCGGGATTAACACAGGTCGATTCTCTTTCCACAGCTGTTGACCGTTAGCGTCAGAGCTGGTAAAATATAAAGGTTTTTAGAGAATAATATAGACATATTTTACTATTTTGTTTATTATTCAACAGTTTAAATTGTTATCATTGGTTTTTCACCTCAAAATAAATTTTATATATAGTGTTTGTATTAACAAATATATTGTATTATTTTGTTTTATATTTATTATTTTTTTTTACATTTTTTTGTTCATTATTTATTACACCACAAAGGATTGGAATAAAGTGTGCTTTTACTATTTAAGGCTACATCTCTGCTTATACAGGTAATGGTCGACCGTTAACCTATAATGTATAAAAATAAAAATCATATTTATTAGTAAAATAAATATGCTTCAGATTCTTCAAAACGTTTGCTGCAGTTTCATGTACAGCCTTTGTAAATATCTCTATCTCTGATTTCTGCGATAAGCTCAAGTGGCTCCCAATTTGCTTTTGGCGGAATACTTGAGTTCTTGCTGCTCTACTTCTATGTTCTATTGAAAACATCTAGACCATTCTACTTAAAATAGCGATTCAGCTTCATTCGTTCAGCACACCTTCGATTCTCAATAAATCGATGTTTCAATTTCAAATTTTCCAATTATATTCTGATGAACTATTTAATTTAATACCTGCGATTAATTACCGCTACCGCTCAGTAAGACCTTCCACAAACTCCACCTGTACTTTCGCGTGCGTCATTAGTTTAGTTACACCTCATTTCTTTATGTTACGTGGAAACTGTGGAACGAACTATCTAACTAACTAAATATTAATAGTGCTATGACATAGTCCTTCAAGAAGCGGGTAAATCGCTTACTTTTTTCCCATCACCGTGTTGATGACTTTTCCAGTTTTGCTAATGTTCATGATTGTCGGTAATTACTTACCATCAGGTGTTCCATTTGCTCATTTGTATGATGTGGCATAAAAAAATATGAAAAGTACCCTGCCATTGATCTCAGACAACGGAATGCCTTACCTGTCCTTACCAGTTTTCGTTTCTAATTTCCCGCTTTCTTATTAGTCGGTAGTGCATGGATAATAGGTGGCAATGACCACATGTCATCAGATGCTGGTCTCCACGTCTCTATGTTTCCACAATCAATAGTCAGCGTCAATAAGTCAGCGTTCCTTTCGATAAAAATAATATGTTTCACCATGCGCTCCTCTTGTTGTGTTGTTCCACAATATTATGTAAAAATTATTTCGCAATAAAAGTAACCTTTGTGAAAGAAGCCACACATTAATTTGGCTTTATAAATCTTTGCTTATTTAAGAAATTGGGTCAATAAATAGTCCACTTCATAGACCGCCCACTGAGCAAGTTCAAGATCCATTAACGTGAGGCAAAGAGGTAATTATGTTTATTTCAGGTGTTTGCAATGTTTGATGTGCCTATTAATAATAATATAAACGTTCCCGTTTATGTTTTTAAATTAGCTTTTACCCTCGGCTTCGCTCGATTTGAAGCCCTTAAATAAATACCTAATATCGTAACATATATTATTTATTTATATATTTACTTGAATAATATGCATCCTAAGTTTCATGATAATTAAAGGAGTAGTATTGGCATAACAAACAATCTTACATTCACATTTAAAATAATTTTAATATTACAAAACGACACAAACTCTTCAATTTTATTTATTTGTATAGATATCAGAATTGTAAGCAACACAGGTTGGAACCGAAGTAATAAAGCTGAGAGATCCGAGACATCAGTCATTCATCTAAACGTTTTGGTGATTGAACAGGAGAAAGAGAATATGAATGAATGACGTCGACAAATGACCACTGTACAACAACTGTCTAATCTAAGTATTTTAACCTTTGTAAATCTGCTTTCTTTTCAACAAAGATCGCAATTTTATGTGATCTTCATATCAAACCCTACTAGTTTTACTTAACGTTATTTATTATATTTTTGAAAGAACTGACTGAAAAAAATTCTACTCGTTAGCATCTCTCTTTGCTTTACACTAGATGTCTGTTAGGTTGTGAATTTCAAAGTATAATTAAAATTGTTTTTAAAGAAATATACTATAATGGCGAGCTAAACGCTTCGCCACGGCAAGCTGTGCCGCCGGTAGCCGTTTCGCAGCAAGGTAAATAGCAATTCTGCAAAATCTATATTATAACAAGAAGATAAAATCTTTGTTACTTTCTACTGTTCATTACGAAAAATAAATTCTCTTAAATGTGATATTGGCCATAGTTAAAGATAACACATAAAAAGAAGTACAGTATGCAAGAAAATTATTCATTGTGATAAGTTTTACAAATTTATTTATTAAAAAAATATATTGTATCGTGCAAAGTCGGGTCTGTCGTTATAAGTCAATCCAAAATTTTCCAATCCCGTAGGAACTTTGGTGAACGTTTCGATAATGTTTATAATAATGTAATTAAAAAAATAATAGAGAAATATTTTGCCCATTAATATAGATATATGTATTACCCTTGTAACGTTTACCTATATTGATTATAACAAGCCTTGGAATACTACTACACTAACCTATGTTGGAAATCATCCCATATAACGCTGTTGCTCCCCTCACAATCCGTGAGCCTTTGAAAGAGATCTGCCCTATGATTAGCGTCTATACAAGCCTTAAGCTTCACTAGTCAGGTTCATTTAGTGATGAAACCTTATAATTCTAAGCTAGGTTTACAAATTCAAGAATGAAAATGCTTTATTTATAACGATAGACTTGGGACTTCGTATACGCGCTTAGAGGTCAACCGCTGTGCGGTAAACCTTTGGCCTTCCCTTTGATGTCATAATAAATTAACCGTAGAAAGGAGCGTTCTGTGCAGTAATTTTACGCCTAATACTTTGAAAGCTTTCTTGAAACGCTGTACATTTCTAAAGGCCTTTCTTCTATTTACAGTCCAGCTAGTATTTCCCTGTCTCTTTGTTAAATGCTAAATGACTAATAAATGTACTCATTAACGCTTCCCTTGTTAACAACAGAGTATTGTTTGTCTTTTAAATGAATTTGCATTGCAGTAAAAACTTTATTTCTGTATAAAGGCAGTTGGTTTTTATGTATTTAGCAGGAGTAGCAACGCATATGTGATCAACTTTAAGCCTAGTAATACCAGATGGAGTACTTGTTAATTTTCTACTTTCCCGTAAATTGTATAAAAATGATTGAATTGAATTAAAATAATGACGAGCCTCTTGGTAATGGTCATTATTCCGTTCCAACGTTTAAGATGTATTGTGTATTCTCCATGGCACCGATGATACCGGGAATCCTAATGTGGATCTATGAATATGTAACTTTATATAGAAAAAAACAGAATTTTGAAACAATAATTTTTATTTTATTTTATTTTGCTTGTGTCGACTAAAACACTGGTTAAGATTAGCTACAAAAATCATGTATGACTGAACATCGAGTCTACTAAAGTTAATTTTCACTTCAAGTGAAGTTTTCAACGATGAATTAATTTTAACTGTATCTTAATAAGCATGTTCATTAACAAACACTCAATAAATTTTTGAAGCTGCGCGCTGTGTAAATTTCATCGCAATGCAGAACTACTTTCATAAATTACTGCTCGTTGGAAACAGAATACGAATTTATATCGGCAATGTTTTACCCTTAACGTCATATTTTGTCGTGTTGGGCTGTTTTACAAAGAATTTAATGTTGTTGATTTTATATTCATTAACAGACTTTGTAGCACTGCAAGTAACATCATAATAACTCTTGCATTTAATTTAAAGTACAAGAAGTAAAAATATTTACGTTCGGTATATTATAATCTTTATATATTACATATAAAGTAAATAGCTACAGATTATATATGAATATTACAGATAAGTAAAAAATAATTGAATATGTTATTTCAATATAATGTTTCCACAAAAAATTTAATAGGTTAAAATTTAATCTGATAAAAGTAGATTAGACAAATGTGATGTTTAAATCCTGAAAATATATGTAATCTATGGTTTGGGTGGAGATATAGTTTGCCAGTAAAAAGGCGATAAAATGATAATTAAAGAAAAAAAACAAACAATCAAAACATAAAAAAGTCGCGAATTATTGAAATAGAATTAGGAAATTCCATTACAAAAATACTTTCGTGGAAAGTCCATTAAAAATGTAACTTAGGCTACTTTTATTTTAGGATTATAAATTATCGTAAAATCTGCAAATTGAACATTATATTTTTTGCCAAATCCACGCTGACGAAGTCACGGGCACAGCTAGTTTCAAATATAAATTGAAATACATTAAAATGTAAGATTTTAAACTTATTCATCGTGGACACGAAACATTTTGTATTCAAACGGGTACTCACTATTATTATACTTTATATCGATACTAACATGGTACTCACCGTGCTCAAGATCTATTAACCGCCTCGAAATATCGGTAAAGTACAAACATCGTGAGAACCTGTTTGCATTTAATTACGTTAGGGTATGCAATATAATTGTAATCTTAAACCTCTATCCCATTAACAATAAGATAATTAGAAAGTCACCGTTAATTATGTTGACAGAAATTAGTCGCAAGACAATTGAATTACAAGCATGTAATCGTGGTCCTTAACGATGTTGCCATACTAACGCACATACGTCAACTCTGTTACAATATAATGAAACATTCCAAGGAAATTTGAAACAGCTTAAATTGTTCACTAGTTTGAGAAGTTAAATTGAACTGTTATAACCCTATATCGCTTGAACATAGTGAAAAATGCAATAATATTGGAGCGTAGAACCAATATTTAACGATTGTTACAAGATCTTCAAGCTGTTATTGAGATTATTATTTTCGCTGTTATGAGAACTTCGACGTTATCTATCTTCCGTAATGTGTTTTCAATATGATATAATTTTTGTAGTGTTTAAAAAAAAATTGTAACCAATTGCAATTTAAAATTAATTGTAATTAAAATTCTTAACGACTATATACAGATAAGGAGGTCATTACGATTTTAAAATGTATATGACTAATAGTGTGTTTTAATTAAAGTAAACAATATTAAAATCTCACGTAATCGTTAATTAGAGAATACCATTTTTTCCGACATTTTGTCTTTTGTGCACAACTGCGTAATTGTAATAAGCTTTACCTATACTGTAATTACTGTGTACAATAAAGTGTAATAAATAAACAACATGCTTTAGTTGCAGTAGCCGGAGCTCTTAGAACAAGTTAGAATTCAAAGAGCAATGTTACCCAAGTCGAAGAACAAACAAAAACAGTTATTTAGTTACTAGTTCGCAGCGGCTTTGCGCCTGTGTTCTCTTAATCCAGAGGTTTACCAAGCGTACAGCCGGATTTCCCCGGTCGAGTGTTGTCCGGCGAAACTTGCCATTTTGAATTTTTAAACGTAATGATGAACTGGTTTTAAAATACTTGAGAATAAAATTGGAATTTCTATCATACCGTAATTAAAATCTAGCCGTCACTGTACTTCGTCTTGTTGGTTACCTTAATAAAATAAATGGATTCAAATGGATGAGAACGGAACGGGATGGAACAGAATATAACGGAACGGAATGGAATGAAAACATCTTTCGATTAACGTTAAAGGATTTTAATAATACCGTAGTTTTGGCTGTATTGGCGACCAATAAACCAATCCTGTACTAGCAGACTAGGATGTAAGAGGCCTCAAAAGCCGACCTCGCTGTTTGGCGGTAGGGCTTCGAATAAGGATAATAGTATCATTATTATTCAAAGACATTTGGATTTATACCCCATTAAAACATTCCCGTAAAATTACCAAGTCTCCAAAACATTTTACCCCTAAAAAGTTTAAGATCTGATAATGATTTAAAAGCGTAAAGCGCTAGTTCAGCGGTGCAGTTAAATTTGTACAGCCTTTGGTTTTCGAATCTAACATACACCTTTAGTAGAATAAGCTTTTATACAAATACAGAAATTTTGTTGGTAACCGTTCATCGACAATCTGTGACGTCAGTAACATTAAATCAGGCAAGCTATCGGCTAAGAAAGAACTCTAAAAAATTGTCTCTAAACCTCCAGCTAGACTTGAGGAGTTATTGTGTGGCTGACTCAAGCAAAAGGGTCGAGGAAAAATAATAATTCTAGTAATAATATTAATGAATTCTTACGCGAGGCCCAACTAATATTCTAAGCCGCCCTAATACGGTCAAAACATGCTTACTCACTAAACGCCACTTACATTGAACCTTTTGTACTAGGTATAATATCTATTTAACTATCGTGAAGTAGGTGGGTGTCTTAAGAGAATTTAACTACAAAACATGAAATAATAAAACAATGCAAACTGAGGGATAACTGAGGAACTTGATTTAATTTGTAGCGGCTTAACGGTGTTGTCTTAACCGGTGAAAGATTTTCAGAGCGTAAAAGCGGATTTTAGTTTGTCCAGTATCATCCCTTACATCTTTCCTCTTCCTTGAAAAGTAAAGTTGGAAATTCTAAAGAGGAGAAACAAGTTTTAAAGTCCATTCAACTAATTTTAACTAATTCCGAACGATCGATCCAGTCTTCTCGCGGTTCTACAAACTATTTCAGAAGACTTTTAAATAGATAACGTGGTATAATTAGTAAGGAACATATTTTTTATTTTCCTTCAGGTTTTAGCAACATTTCCTGAACAGGAACTTACCGTTTAAGACACGCAATTTTCGTAGTCATGTACAAAAAAATAGTACACATTATTATTTAATATTTAATTTATAAATTCAACCGCGACTTTATGGTGGGAAATGATTATTTATCACGTGAAAAATGACGTGAAATGAAACGTGAAGTCAGATCGACCGATGGAACAACCAACGTGGCATTCGATTGTGTGGTCATTGGAGGAAAATTTGTTTGTGGCACAATTCCTTGAGCGTATTTTTTGTGAATGATTCTTAACATCATGAGTCACAGTTTTGTAAGTAGTTTTAAATCTTTGATATATCTTTGATCATCTTTAGAATTATATATTTTGAAGCAAATTGTAATGACAAACTTCATATCAACAAAGGTTTTTTTTGTTTCTTTTTTGTTGTAAGCACGTAAACGAATAGACGGGTCATCTGTCGGTAAGTGTTCCCCGTCTCCCATAGACATTAGTAACTCCAGAAATGTCACCAACGCGTTGCCGGCCATGGAAGAGAAAGAGATCGATATAGTAATCCATTTATTTTTTATTTATATAAATTAATGCTTGACGTCAACCCCACGTCATGGTAAGAGGTGAGGACTTCTAAGATGGAGGACGTATTAACTTAGTAAAAACCTATTCACTCTCCTCTTGAAGACTCCCATATCGTAAGTAACCGGAAACACCGAAGAAGACAAGTTGTTCCAATCCTTTACGGTGCGGATATTGGTGTAATGCATTTAAAAAGACAATTAATCGGTTGTAGATATGAGACGAATATTGTTAAAACTGTTCACAGTAAAATATTGTTTAATACACAATACGTCATATTTTTTACTTTCAAATATTGAACAAAGTTTAAATTTCTACTGGAAATGGAATACAATATTCTGAAATAGGTACGTAATACGGGTAGCAGGCGTCTGCAAACAAGATTCTACTTTTGCATCTTTCCAAGCGGATTTCACTAGTTAAAAACAGGAAATTGTTTTCAAGGAGCAGAAATTATGGAAGGGCAGATGCTCTGTTATTTTCACGCTCATTATTTATGTTTTACACAGATTGTTTCAAAGTAACATTGTTCTTTAATACGGAGCCAGGGCTCAAATCCATAAGATCTATTAAACAAGTAATTAATTACTTTATTTATTTTAATAACCTATCCAAGCTTTGCTTAACGACATAATATTATAAAACAAACAACTAATATTCAAAAATCAAATGCTTCTTTTTCGGTATCAAAGACTGTTACATTAAAACTTCCAAAAAATGTTTTTTAATGTTTTTTAATGAGCAGACCTGACCTGATAGTAAGAGATCACATTCGCCCGTGGACATTAAAACAAAGGATGTCACCAACGTGGTTCCACCCACGAATGAAAGGACAGACCCGCTCCTTGTATGACTCCTTATCATACTTGTAGTACCGTGGGAACACTGATGCAGGTTGTTCCACAGTTTAAGGCAGACAATGATAAGCCTAAAAGTATTAACCCTTTTACTTGTACATGTATCTATACTAATAATATAAAGCTGAAGAGTTTGTTTGTTTGATTGAACGCCCTAATCTCAGAAACGACTAGTTCGAATTAAAAAATTCTTTTTGTGTTGGATAGTTCATTTACTGAGAAAAGCTATAGGCCTATATAACATAACGCTACGACCTATAGGAGCTGAACATTGATGAAAAATGTTACAAAAACGGGAAAATGTTCCGAGGTGATAAGAAGTTCCCCGGCTTTACTATGTAGTTAGTGAATAATAGACAAGGAAAATATCAATCAACAAACTGTTTAACTTGTGCATTGTAAAGCTTTCCTCAAACAATAACGGTCATTAGTAAAACCTTCGGGGTCGTGTTAGTGCGTCTTTTTTGTTGTTTGCGGCAGTTTTTAATTAAGAAGTTTCAATAATATTATTATTTTATAGTGAAATATTCAGCTACACGGAGACAAGTTGCGTTTAAAGTTAAGCATTTTATTCGTCCGTTTAATGCGGGTTGAATTTATAAGGAAATTAATTAATTTAAGGCTTCGATAATAATGACATTTTTAATTTAATTTACTTATTATAAGTATTATTATTACTATAACTTTATTAAATTGTCTTAGAATTGTGGCTGGAGTTTGTGAAAATCAAGTTAGATATTGGTGTTATTAATAGATAGGAAATCCTTTCTGAAACTGATGAATATGTTATTGTATCTAAAGTTTGGAACCCTAAAATAATTGAAATTGGCAGTCAAATTGTCGTATGAGATGGTTTTAAATATTTGGGTTGGTCAGTGAATCAATCTTCACCATTTTCTCTCGATTAGCGTGGTAGTTACTTAAATAGAAGCTTTGTAGTAGTTAATAAACTGAAGCTAAGTACTTCGTTATTTGTCGAAAAAAATATATATTCGTTTTTTAGATAACTTTAGATTAGTTCTTTGAATTTTTTTTGGGCTGTAAACTATTGATATTTTTCAATAAGTAATTGTATTTTGATAGTCGTTTTTTCAATGACGTTACCTAAAAATGTTTTATAATTCTAATATTATTAAAAAAATATATACAGCGTTGGTAAGGAATTTAAATTACGATTGCCGTACTCTCGTTTAGCTATTAAAGAAAATTAAGTAATATAAAGTTGTGCATTACTTCAAGCCATGCGGCTATATAAACCCATGGTAAGAAACATGACACGGAACATAGCAGAACTGATTTACCGCCTTTTTCCCCGAGGGCGGAAATAAGACGATTTTCGAGTGAACTCCGCGCTGCTTGTGTTAGGCAAATTGCACACTATATTCACGTTTATGTTCAGTTTTATAGTGTACTTTGGGACGTAAAAAATTCATCTATATTACGAAGCTCTTATATAAATGAGATTGTTTTCATTAAAAAAACGTGTGTACAAGACTGTGTGACAAGATAAAAATGTTCCTAAAACTTTTATTCTACACGTTATGCTGTTCGTAGAGAAAACGATACTAAAAATTAAATAAAAGATATGTAATACATGAAAAGTAACTTTTATTATAACGCATTATCAAATTGTACATAATTAAAAGAAACTAAAATGTTCCTCAGTGATGATTAAAGACCCGTACTCAGTAGTGATATATACATATTAATATTAGTTGACCCAGCAGACTTTGTTCTGCAACAATATAACCTAACAGACCCGGCCACGCATAAAATAATATTGCGACTATAAATTGAGATGTAAGCTATCCTATCTTTTAAGTTGGATCAAACTGGACACGGTGTA
>DWJN01005969.1:0-11040 GCA_018248895.1 Carystus phorcus
CTTAGTAGAAGCCTATTCACTCTTGACTTGAAGACACCTACGTTATAATCGAACGGGAACACCGACGCGGGCAATTTGTTCCAATCCTTCGCAGTACGCATGATGAATGACGAGGAAAAGCGTGTCGTTCGTGGCGGAGGAATTTTCATAACGAAAGGATGGTTACCTGCCGTTAGCCAAAGTTAAGCATTTGCTGGAATAAATGTTTCTTCTCCTTCTATAATAATAAGGGCGCCTGGAAATAGTAAACGAATGTAGCCTTGGATGGTGAAGCTAACTAATTTAGAAGCCTATTCTCCTTTGTCCTGAAGACACCTGCATCATTATTCGACGTTGTTATTTGGTCAGATATCATTATTTCACTGGAAGGCTTATTTAATATAACTATAGTTGACGTTTTATGACGTTGACTTAATAACGTGTAATTGTAATGTTTAATTGTTGTGATGTCACATATAATTGTAATAGAACTCAGAACGCGAAAATAATTAATTGTGTTATAACAAAATGTAATGAGGTTACAGTACGTTGGTGGTCTAATAAATTTGTGAATTTAAAAATTATATACATATATGTATATTCAAAATATTTTTAATAGCTATCTAAACTTATAAAGCTGAATAGTTTGTTTATTTGATTGTTTGAACGCGCTAATTTTCTGAGATTACTGAACCGATTTGAAAAATTATTTTAGTGTAAGATAGTCTATTTATGGAGTTAGGCTATAGGCTTTATAACGTCATGCTAAGATGAATAAGAGAGGGCAGCAATAAATAATATTGCGAAAACGGCAAAATTTAGAGCTTTCCTTGCGTGCGCTGAGTAAACAGTGAGAGTTACTCAAAAATGATGTATTACAATATTGTTCGTCTCTAAAAGTTTTAAATAAAAGTCCGCTACAGCACAATATGCCTAGCTTTTAAGGTTAACCCACTATCACCATTTTTACGTTTATCAAAATAGTTGTAATAATAATTTATATGGCAAAACAACATTTGCTGGGGTCGGCTTGTTATAAATAAATAACCACTCATTCATAGCCCTATGATTCTCTGTATTGTGCTTGTTATGAACAACACACAGAGACACATACAGACAGGAAATAGAAATATAAACTCATCATTCAAATTTCTACTTCGCTGGGAATCGAACCCAGGATAATTCGAACGACATAGTGACCAATGCTCTATACATCTACATTTTAAAACCTATAATCAAGTTTGGAGTAGCATGGTGTAACACATCCATTATCTCAGTATGTGGTTTGGAAATGAATTATCCCAAACAGAGCGGATGTTTTTGAGTCGTTTTTTCGATCCTCAGATAACAATCTTTGACGGTTTTAAAACGAATTTGAATGATGACTTCTTTGTTGAGACTCGACTTGACGTTTGACGTTAGGTTAGAGAAGGGTTACTTAAACAATCGATTTATGAGATATAGCAATCATTTTGTTGGTGCAAGAATGCAAAAGCTAAGCGTAATAAAACTGTTTTAAATTTTATGATTTGCAAAAAATAAAGAAAAGGTTTATTACAATAAATACTTGCAAACAGTAAATTCTTAATAATAAATAAATAACGCTCACATTCATAGCCCCACACTAGGCCCCGTGTCGTGTGTGCTATAGACAACACAGAAAGACAAACATAAGTTTTTTATGCTGCTGGATAGTCTGTCAAATGTGCTAGTATTTTTGTAAAATAACCGTCTCAGGTGCGAATATATTTTTTATGTTGCAGGATAGTTTATTTATTTATTTAAAATAATTGGTACGGCTATAAACCAATTACACTAATTACTTAAGTATAAAATTAATTAAGATTAAATATTAGATCATCAAATGTCATATTGCAGGTTTATGTTGCAGGATAGTTTTTTATGTTGCAGGACAGTTTTTTATGTTGCATAGGATAGTTTTTTATGTTGCAGGATAGTTTTTTTTATGTTGCATAGGATAGTTTTTTATGTTGCAGGATAGTTTTTTTTTATGTTGCATAGAATAATTTATCGAATGCGCTAGAATTTTTGTAAAATACCAGTCTCAGGTGCGAATATAATTATAGGTGTACTTTGTCATTGCCGTTACAGACATGTATTGTTGTGCAATTAGCAACGTTGCATCTTCTAATGGTTGTTGAAATCGCTCTTTAATGCTAAGATCGCTAACAGTCTGTCCTTGTTCTATGATGTTATTATTAGTATCCTGACATATGTATTCAGTAAACGTGCCAAGTTCCAAATGAAATTTCTCCGTAATGAGAAGTGAAATGCAATTTGATTAAAAGGATGAATATAGATAAACTAATTTTGGGAAAGGTAAATGAAATTATTTTGCGCATAGGATTTTTTACCTAACTTTAGTCGACAAAACGAGAAGACTAACCACATGATGATAAGTGCTTGCTGACGTCATAGATATCAGTCAAACCAAAGGCATCTCTGATATGTCATTGGATAAGGAAGATGAGAGAAGATTGAAAATACTAACCGGACAGGATGGCGCTGCTAGGATTTAAAATAATCTCTTTTTAAATCTTCGGGATTGAAACATATGTATATATCGCACTTTTATATACTTTATAGTATAGCATGATTGATTTGAAATTTTTAGCTACATATTTCATCTGCTTCTTTTAGATATAAATACTATTTGTTATAATCATCTAAACTAAATATTTACTATCTATAAAAATGATGTCAAAAACAAAACCTATCAAGGAACGAGCTTAATAGAAGTACCCTAATTAACCGCACAGTGTCACAAGTTATAGTGGCGTCTAGTTGCAAAGTAGAAGCCTTTCCCATTACTCCAAGCAGTAAAATAAATGCAATATGTTTCAGATGCGTTTCGGCTCGACCTGGGTACGTCGTATCGCAGCGGCGACATTTCTCCTGCGTCAGACCCTCAACTTGGCGGTGACGGTGTACACTCCAACAGTGGCCTTGCATGCTATACTGGCGCTGCCACACTGGGCTTCAGCGGCTGCCCTTACTATTGTCGCCATTGTCTTCAATCTACTGGGAGGATTAGCTGCAGCTATACGGTAAAATCTTTCAAACTTTCAAATATCTTTAGCAGCAAATAAACATAGATGTCTACTTTGATATCAATATATTGAAATGGCCCCAGTCAGTAATTCGAAATTATCCAGTCTTGCCTATGGTGCATCCTCTTGAAGAAGCTGTTACGTCTTTTTTATCGGGGACTTTGGATTCTGTACCAAAGTTAATTCCGATGATACTCGTGAATGTTACAAGTTCTTTTCGAGCCTAGCAAACTATCACTGTCATTCAGTTTCCACATTCAACTTTCATAAAACAGTAATGAGGTTCCTACATATTTTTCTATTTGTCAACCAACCTTATCACGTCACAGTTGTTGATAGTAATGACCATATATCATATCCGTCCACTTGTTTGTCCACTGTTATTGAACTAATAGTTGAGATCTTCATTACAATGCCGTCAAGATTTTATTATACGTATTTAAAGATGTCTACTTTTATCACACAATTATCATAATCGGTCAATACGATGGCTCGATGACGTATATGAAGGAGTAATTGTGAATACTTCTTCAGTAATATTCTTTATTGCTTTTTATTGCATGTTTCGTAACTAGATGTCCAGATGTGGGTGTGAGTGGGCTGCAATGGACATTTCCTTAAGGAAGATCCCACCCAGTACGATTGTCACTCTTTATAAAGAAAACGGATTTAGTGACAAGAAAATGAGAGTCTTGCGCGAATTTTCTCAGTTTTAAAATAGTCTGTGGATTATCAAATTCGTGGAATTTTTACTTTATTCGAGCGGCCTAGAATACAGACCCCAAACACTAAACGACTTCGTCGTAATCCAATTGGGGGCTTAAGAGCTCATTTGTGCCTTTTATGTTACTGTTAGGAGATAATGACTATTTAACATCAGGTGATTTGTCTGCTTTTGACATAAAATAATGATAGAATGCTCCTATTTAAAGTAAATAATCTGAGAATTCGAGACGCTTGGGAAATGTAAATAAAATTATCGGGAAACTAATTTTGGGAAATGTAGATGAAATTATTTTGAGCATAGGATATTTTTTACGGATATAGAAGCGGTCGTTGGTCAGCAACTTTTGTTTAAAGAGCTGTAGAGTGGCAAATTACTTATATTACAAACGATGTGTTGCAGAGCCGACGTGATCCAAACGTTAACGATGGTGCTGGTGAGCGGAGCGTTCATCGTTCAAGCAACAGTGAGGGCCGGAGGTCCCGCTACGGTCATCAAGGAAAACATTGATGGCGGAAGATTACATTTCTTCAAGTAAGTAACTATTTCAGGACCACACCATTTATACTTGTACTGTATTTCTTTTCTCTCACTTCTTTCGAATAACGAAGCGCATAGTTTCCAACAGATGTCGACACTAGAATTTGAACTAGCCATACATTATATTTTGAAATTTTTATGATTGAAGTGGACATCTACAATCATAATATTAATTTATTTGATGATATTTAATTTATTTGATTCATACTTCATACGCTTTTGCAATTCAATGTATTAATAAATAAAATACAATTTTATTACAATTATAATATACGATCATAATAAATTATGAAAAAAAAAATTAATCAAGTGGCGTTGAATATGCCCGTTATATCGTACAACACATTGTCATTAACTCTAGTGGCGCCAATTAATGACAAACTTTGGCAATCGCCTTCTTAATTGACGCAGCCATTTGGTATAAAATTTTACATATTCCTTATCATTCTTTACTATTCCAGCTTCACTTGGGACCCGACTGTTCGTGTCGACACCATGTCAGCAATCATCGGCCAGCTCTTCATGTCCGTCTCTATCTACGGCTGCCAACAAACCTTCGTCCAACGTTACTGCTCCATGGATAGTGAAGCACGAGTCCGTAGAACCCTCTTGACCAATGTCCCTGCGGTTTTCGTACTATTCAGTCTCTCCTGGGTTGTCGGCATGGCTATCTACGCTGTCTACAGATACTGCGATCCATTGCTGGGTGGAAGAATAGTGGCCCCAGATGAGGTCCTTGCGTATTACGTTCAAGATCAGTTCACGTTTTTACCTGGAATGCTTGGATTGTTTTTGGGCAGTCTTTTCAATGGAGCTTTGAGGTGAGTTACCGTTATTAAGAATTCATTTTATAGCATTTCTTTTTTTTTGTAAATTAACATCATCTGCTGTTTTAATTTTTTTGTTGTATCTAACTGTCATACCACTTGGTATGGCATTTCGGCAATCTTTTGGACAAATCATTAATATACCATCGTGCAATAAGCCAATTTCGGAGTTTTCTGGTATTAATAAATCAGGATAATACTTTGAATTCTTCCAGTTTTCTGGTGTCAAACGTCAACTCTTTATCAACTGTCACTTGGGAGGACTTCGTGTCTGCTGCGCCAGCTTTCAAGGGAATCAGCGACAAACAACAGTTGACCATCATCAAGATCATTGGAATAATATACAGTCAGTATTTACAAATTTCTTACGAATATAAAACCCGTATTAAACGGAGTATGGAATAACTTCTAGACTATAATTGCATGACATTTGCTAGTGGCGTTTCATTAACCTATCCTGATTGATATTGTTAGATAGCAGTCGCTGAGAAGAAGTATTGAGACTAAGTACTGAGTAGACTTTCTTTACATAACTTTACATTAACAACTCCTACTGAAGTTCCACGTACCAATATCCCAATACATTTTCTGTATTACAGATGATACAGTAACTAAATCATCATCAACAATGCCCTGAAAGAAACCCTCAGACATGCACAATCCTTCATCGATAGATAACAAAATTATAGCACAGCATAACATTTGGCTGAATATTTTTCTTTGTTCCCAACCAAATTTCAACAAGGAGTCCTTTTCCCTTTGCCAATACCGGAACAATGCATTATAAAAGTTGTCGTCGGCTCGATGGATTTGTCTCCTGGTGTTGATATATACATGCACAACCTAAACAATTTAAAAGTAATGAAATTATGTATTTTTTTCCAGGTTTCCTTATCCTGGGATTGTCTCTATGCGTGGGTTCAGTTGGAGGAGTCGTCGAAGGCTCGCTCCTAGTGACGTCAGCGACTTCAGGGGCACTATTAGGAGTGTTTTTGCTAGCCGCTCTATTTCCAATGGCTAACGGCAAGGGGGCGCTGTGGGGTATGATCGCTGCTCACGTCATCACCGCCTGGCTGGCTACGGGACGGCTTATGTACGTCAATGACGATGTTTCAATGCTGCCTCTTTCTATTGAAGTAAGTTCTTATAAATTCTTTTACATTAGATTTGAGATTGTTGATATTCTAAGTCATTTTATACATGTGTAATTATTATGTATATCACTGTCAAAGTTCAAAATAAAATAAAAAAATTAATTTACCACAAGCTGTAAATATTTTATATACAAATAATACCAATCGTGGGAAATAAATTATATGTTACATCGTTATTTAAACGTTTAACTGCCGTGAAATAATAGTCTTGTTTAACTTTTAGAAATGCTCCAACGTGTCAGCCAGTGTGCTATCGCCCAAACCTTTGCCTGTAGCCGTGAATCAAACGTTGGCCAGGCTGGCGCCACTGCTGAAGGAGATCGAGAGTACCCGTGTTCCGTTACCGCCAGTCGAAACGCCTTTGTACGTATAATAAGTAATTATAATACATACACACACCACTACATTATACATAACTCAACGTGCCGTCAGCAAATTAATGATTGGTCTTGGATGGCTAAAGATAATTACGACCATAGTATTATTTTAAGTTATTCAACAAGACAATGGAAAGACGAGCTATCGAGTGGTCACTGTTAGTCATGGATATTTACACCAGGATCTATGCCAATACGCTCCTAACCGCGAAAAAATCGTATCAGCACTAGGGATACCGTTAGTGGTATGGCTAAGTCAAGCAAAAGGGTGGTTTGATTTATGGAAAAACATTAATAATATGTATCAGATTATGTAGTCGAGAATGGTATCCGCCATGTGTACCCCAAACATTTAAGTGTTTCAAAGGGACCTCTACATATTGGACCTGTATCCCCACGCAAGCCTTTCAAATCGGACCCACTTACATTTTGGACCCGTGAAACATTAAGACATTAATCATATAATCGTTACGAGAAGCCCTACCACCAAACAAACTAGCTTCTGTAGCCTCTTACGACACACTGATCTGCCTTTTGGGATAGGGGTTCGTTCCCTAAGCCGCCCCAATATAGTTAGAAATTAAGAAATACATGAAATCAAATAGCATATTATTTGTTTCAGTTTCAATGCATTGATGGTACTGTATTCCGTATCATACATGTGGTATGCCGTCATCGGGACCATCGTCTGCGTGGTACTTGGTAATGTTATCGGCTTCTTCACGGCAAGCGAGAATGATATATTTGATGAAAGGCTTCTTCATCCCTTAGTGGCGAAATTAGTTCGCAAGTTTCCTGGACGGAAGCGTACATTCGCCGGTGATAAGAGTGAAAAGACTCCAGAGGATAAGGAGCCTTCTGACAAAACCGTTGACACTGTTGTTGAGGAAGAGAAACCTTCCCAAGTATTTACTACCAACACGAGTAGTAGATTGTTCGAGGCGTACGACAATTCGTCGCCGTTGCCAGTTAGAACGAGATTGTGAATTATATTGCTTGTTTTGTAATATTAGTCATTTAGATTTCTTTGTAATAATCTTAATGGATTATGATTTTTATTCGATTTTCGAGTGTGATAAATGACTTTGATAAAGTCTGATATAAAACATTGTTGATAAAAATGTAAATTACGGACTTTTTATAACAATTTGTGTTATTGCGTCATTTGTCTTTAATCTTTATTGCAATTAATGTAAAGCGATTTTATGTAGGTATTTAAAGTGTTTTAACATACGAAGTTTAAATAGCTTTCGAATAATATAATCGAATATAATTATCTAATTTATATTTGTTAAACACAAAAATGTATTTGCAAAATCAAAATTATATTTTAACAAAAAAATTTGTCTCGAAGATGTCAAATGGTATGACAAATAATCAGAGTGAATTAAGTGAAAATATTAAGCGAAAATAATGCCCAAGTAAAAGAAACCTGAATTGTAACTTGGCTTGGGCAGTGCTGTTTCCCTAGATGCACTCTACCATAGTGCGTGAGGAAAGGTGAATAAAATATATTTTCCAATTAATATTTTGAGTTCATAACAAAATATATGATGGCATTAATATATATTTTTTGAAAATACTTTCGGTACAAGAATTACTTAAATCCTTGTGATATAGCTTAAAATAATTTACTTGTAAATAACATTTATATTGTATTTAAACATACTAATATTCGATAGGATTAGGTTAAATGTAGATGAAATTAAGTTTTAGAAATAATTGTTAATGTTCGTGATATAAAAATAATTATTTGCATGATTATCTGTCGAAATACATGAGTATATCGACCTGAGAAAATAAAACAGTCGTATCTTTCATCTTAGGTGAAAATGCATTTTGTACGCTATTGAAAACAACATAGGGTAAAAATCGTATCTTCACCAAAGGTGTGAGTTAGGACCTTTTGGTTTTTCTGTATCCTATATATGTATAGTGTAAATAAATAATAGTGCATCACTTCACGTCGAAAATAAACAAATATTATCTTGATAATCGATGTGATGGGAATTATTAAACAATATAAGAAGATCAAAATTACGCACCGATATATTACAAAGTGCTAACCCTGAAAATTCATCCCAGAATTATGTTACGAATCCGGTAAGTCACTCACCTCCACGCCATTTTAGATTGACCCGTCTAGATGTTTCCGTGACATTATGAAAGAGTTCATTAGCTATGGTTTACTTCTTCAACAGTATCTACTAGGGTTGTGTAAATCATATTTATTATATTTTTATATATTTTCCTTGTACGATTCCGGAAATGTTTTGGTTGAGACTTCCTATTATACAGGGATATTTCTTAGTTTTAAGTTTAGTTAGTCTTAGCTTCTGCATGCCACAAATACTTTAGTTTCTAATACAAACTTTAATTGTTTTCAAGTTTTGTATTTAATTTTAATTATAGTGGCCAATTCATATAATTATTTATTTTGTTGTTAACTACTTTTTACAAATAAATAAATACAAATTAAATAAATATTTTATGTAATATAATCATAATATAAATATGGTTTCTAGGGTTGAATGTCCGTCCAAATGAGTAATATTCATTAAAGATGATGTTTAAATGTCAAAAAATAATGTGCTATATTTTATATGGTAATAATACTTTATTTTATGTCGACCACCAAAGTAAATACATTATATTTAGAACATACTGTTAGTAAGTACGAATTTAATATGCCCACATTTATAAATTCGCAATGATCAAACTCATATCAACAGATTCGGAGTTATAATAAACGCGCGGTTTAATATATTATGTCTCAATATACAATGTCAAAACTTCATGATTTAATATTATGTCTAAATGTCCGAGTCAAACCCGTGTGTTTTAATATATGCTTAAATAAACATGTCAAAATCGCTCAATTTAAAACATGTCTATATATCAAAACCGCGTGGTTTAAAACATGCCTAAATATACGTGTCAAAATCGCTCAGTTTAAAACATATCTAAATATGCGTGTCAAAATCGCGTGGTTTAATATATGCCTAAATATACGTATCAAAACCACCCGTGGTTTCCAAACCCATATTAAGACGTAGGTACTTTATTAAGCCACATGGTTTCCGAACGTAAATTTATTACAAATTATGCTCTGTGTGATTGCTCCTAACTTAAATAATTCCACCCAATGTACCCAGTGTTATAAGGCGAATATAATTGCCATTAACAATTCCATTTTATCAATTTCGTTGCCATATTTCGTGTTTATTAAAACGCGTATATATGTGATATTGTTCAGTATTAGGATAAGAATGGATTGAGTACGGAGTATGTGTGGTGTTTTTATTTTAAACATAGAATAAGCATAGAAAATTTAAAGGAAAATAAAATTTATTTATTTCGCATTTTTTGTTTTAATTATACATTTATTTGATAAGTAACTATTTAACTTATTAATTTATTTATTTACAGAAATGAATATCATTATTAAATCATTAATAATAGGTTAGCAACTAAGTCGTTGCCGATTTTAAATAAGAAGGAAAATTAAAAATTTTTGTTACAAAATATAGTTTTATTCAGTTAGATATTTCCCATTCTTGTGTTTCCTGTTTCCATCGTTCTTGCAGTGTAAAAATTCCCCGTTCGTAAAACGTCTGATGTTTGCTATTAAAACTATAGGTTAGGTGTAGAGTGAATCTATTTATTTATTTATTTTTATTTATTTATTAAAGTACACCAACATAATAAGCATTATTACAATCAGAAATATAAGATACCATATTATAATGGGATTTTTTTAATGCTATTACGATTATAGGCGTAGACAACATGCAATTTATTTAGTAACAGATTTTAGAAATTAAAATAAATCTATCGACAAAAGCGGCAATAATTGCTAACTTATATTAATGGTCTATCTTTGTGTGAAGTCCACCTCGTTACCACTCTCTTGTTTGAGTCAGTCGCCAAACGATTCGTCATGTTACAACTTTGAGCTTGAGAGACAGTATTTTCCTTCTTTCTTCTCTCTTCTTCCTTGGCAACGTATCAGTGATGCTTTTGGCTTTGTTGATATCCACGTCCAATTACTATAATGTGTTTCTTCTGCACTTTCGTCGGCTACTTATTAAGTCAAAGTCAAATGATTTATTTCGTCTTAGGAACTTACAGCTCACTTAACGAAAGTCAAAAACTACTACAAATAACAACCTCAGTAACATAATACATCTTAATATACATATATAAAGTACGTGTCACGGTGTTTGTCCGCTATGAATTCCTAAACTACTTAACTTTTAATCAAATTTAGTACATCGTGTCGAGTTTGATTCAACTTAAAAGATAGGATAGGTTACATCTCAATTTATAGTCGCAAAATTATTTTATTGCAAATTATTTGTTTAATAT
>DWJN01005970.1:0-11040 GCA_018248895.1 Carystus phorcus
ATCCGTCCAGTGGTTTGGGCTGTGCGTTGATAGATCACTATGTCAGTCAGTCAGTCACCTTTGAGTTACATATATTTGGATTTGATATCCTTATCGTTACATAGCGCTTTCTCACAGCCTTCAAATGGATACGAACTTCTACTTTTAGTATTCTGTAAATTAGAAATATAATTATTTAATGCAATAATCAAACAAAAGTAACAAAATATACTGAGTATTATTTTTACCGTTTCACCATTAACTTGCATGTGTGGTCCCGTGGAAACAAATCTTTTTTCCGGAATTTAACGTTAATGCTTAACGTTCTGAATCATCGATGATGATGAATGTGAAGGTCTAAAGTTTCAAATTTTGTGGGAGAAAACTTGGAATTATACAATTGGATTTGAAATTATAAAATTGGAATATATTGAATATGCGAGAGTATATTGCAAACGTTCACCTTATACTTTACCAAATTTAACAAATTAAATCTTTGAAACGAAAGTTAATATTGGCTGCCCTTTCGTCTGCAACGAGGGGTATTATTTCGAGAACAGAACACGCTCACGCCATTATCCCCACGAGTGGAACCGACTTTTGTTTTAAAATGTAGAAAATTAAAGTTCCTTTTTTCGTTGGAACAATTCTAAACTCGGCAACAACTTCTATTTTAGCGGCGCCCTCACATGTTTGTGGAAGTTTAAAAAGTTCCGTGCGGACTTGGAAACGACGATTCGTTTTACTTTATCACCACTGAATTGTTAAATATTTTAATTGAATCCGTACAAACGTAGTCAGTTGGAAATAATTTTATATTTAAGTTATAGTACGTAACCAATTAACTTATTCCACAATATTATTCAATGAATCTTAAGATACACCTTGTATTGATATACCATCAAACTTACCAAATAGTTTTTGAGCTTACAATTAACCTTATAATAAAATATATTAAAACAAAAGTAACAATTCCAAAAAACCAACCATAGATATGAAATAATCTAAATACAATAATATTAAATACGAGTACCGTTTACGTTTGCGTAAAAGCACTTCTTTAAAATTCTGTAAAGCAAATCCGGTATTACAAAAGGGCAGTATAAGCCATATAAGCAGCCGCCTAAGCCACCAGATTGCAATAAACATAGCGCAGCGGGCGCGTAGCTCGGTGCTACGTCGGACAACTGCCTTCACAGGGGCGTCCCTTGAGACGACATTTTAACTAAATACAATATTAAAATTTGTATTTTTAACAATATACAATTTTCTTCCAGTTAACCATATTTTGAGATTGTTATTTTGACGCACGAACTGATGGCTTTCATACCGTCATGCGTAAGAAAGCGGTATTCATACTACGGCGTCCCTTGAGACGACATTTAACTAAATATTTATTTATTTCGAGGGATAACAGCTTTATTAAATGAAAGATGTGATTATAAATTTACATGATGTACGCCGATCACAGTTGTCCACAATTTAGTTACAGTAAAACAAAAAATAAATTCAGTAAGCATTATAATATAATGTGTCTAAATACTTATATATCTGTGCAAGATACTATATAATTAATAATATAATAATGTTACCCATATTTGAATAATAATAAATAAATAAATAAAATAAGTAAAATATATATAATATAATATAAAAGCTAGAAGTAAAAACTAAAAATTAAAAATGTAAAAATATATACAATATTAAAATTTGTATTCTTAACAATATACAATTTTCTGTAAGTTAAACATATTTTGAGACTGTTATTTTGACGCATGAACTGACGGCTTCCATGCCGTCATGCGTAAAAAGCGGTGTGCTTACTACAGCGGTTACGAAATAGCACCAACGCCATCCTGAAGACGTTTGCTGCCAGGCCACACTGTTCCATCCAGAGGCATTTGGTGGAGCTAGTCTAATGTCTAAAATAAATTAAATGTATGTACATATAATACTAACATAAAAAGAAGCTTAATTGTTACTAACATATTTACAATCTATGGATCTTTCATATGTGAAATAAAGTTTATTATTATTATTTATTAATAGTTACATAGACAAAGCGTCTAGATTGCTAATTGTACTATAATATTTTCATATTGTGATTTTTATTTAAGAACATCAGTTTAGCCGTAATGGTATAACAAAACTCTTAGACGGATCGAAATCCACCGGGTTAAATAGTTCCTTAAACATACATACATATACATATGTATAATCATGCCTTTTTACCTTTGGGGTAGGCAGAGGCCACTTCCTTCCACTCGCTACGATTCTGATATACTTCTAAAGTACATATAAAGATTTATTTTGTATTAGACCAATATATGTATATATATACAATATATATTTGTAGGTAAATTGAAAATATACATATTGTACCCTTTACGTTACATACTTTATTGGTCATTTCCGGATCCTACGGTAGAGAGGAGGGTTCTCCCCTAACACAGGTTTTTTTCAAACTTACCTAAGGAGGACTACATAATTGTAATGAACACATACTTATGAGCAATAAAGTATTTTTTTTAATATCCTTATAATTGGATATATTGTAAATTATATATTGTAAGTCGTCTCTACGGTTGTGGCATAAGTGCAAGGTCCCAGTCGGTCCGACCGTCCGTCGCCCTCGTTAGATGAGCTCAAATTAATGCAAGCCATTCTCCGGCTGACGCCACCCAGTTGTTCTTAAATCTAATTACCATGCCGTTGGCCACTTGCACGCACACACTGATTAATACCATACCAAACTACCTACGAATACTGAAACGTCTTTACGATAACACAACAATACCCTTTTATAAAAGGAGATTTGTGTTTCGCTGTTATTATCGGCAATGTTGATTATTATTGAAAGTGATAATATTGATTTTGAAATTTAAGTATATTTTGTTATCCAATTTACAGTTTACTATGTTATAACATAATTAAATGTTTTCTCCATTAATCGTGGTATATAATTATATTATATTATAGCTAGTTATAGTATAAAATTATAAATAAATAAATAAATAATAAATAAATATTTCATAATTGTTCTTCGATATCATTATGTAAATGCTAGCAAGCAATGGCTATAATTATGTTGTTAATCATATGCATTGAATATAAATAAGCTTAATTTTTATACAGGCGTCGTAGTATCATCGAGTATTTTATCTACAACATTAAAATGCAATTGTAATAAATTTCTTTTTGTCTCTAGTCTTGAGATAAACATTTGCAGCAGAATCCTACTTTTTATTTGGTTATTGACTGTTCATTCGTTAATACATTTTTTATCATCATAATGGCACTGAACTGCTTACCTTATAAACAGTTAATCGATGATCGAATTTCAACTACTGGGAGAGCACTCCTAATGATAAAATAAACATAATATCGGAATACGCTATAACTTATAAGTAAGAGTATTAACGAGAACGAAGATATAAACAAATAGACAAATCGGAAAACAGATAAATATTCTAGAAATTTTGGTTATGAAATTGATTGCGTTAATATATTATTATCAATAAAAGTTTTGCTCAAATAACTTCCATGCGTGTACCACGTTTATTATCTTTATATGTATATATAATAATTCTGTTTGTATGTAGGTATGTCACTGAACTTCTCAAAAGTTCGACTGATTTTGACGATACTTATTGTGTGTTTAATGTTTAATTTTTTTTTGACAATGGTTTACATTTATAATTTGATCCGATAGATAATGTTTTCATATTGCACGATAACAGTTAGCAAATCTATTCACAAATACTGTGTGAGCCGTGAGTAATTTTATTCAATTATTCAATTAACATTCAAATGAATAGAATAGTAGTATTCTCCGACACAACCACCACATGATATCACAATTCGACAAGAATTTGAATAATTCGCTCAAAGGATAATATAATTTCTAATCGTTCGCATCTGCTTAACCTCTGGTCAGCGGAAGGGTTGTTGAACTATCTCGACCACCCTCGCAAACAATGTGCCCTCTGTATGCACGGACTTAAATAAAAGGTTTGATTTTGTGTTGTAAGGGAGCCTTGCTCAATATTTGCTGAGCGGACCCACCGATCTGCATACCTTTATTATACTTGCCAGTAGCTTTGAGGTCGCCGTATACAATGAATTTGCTTATTTCCTTTTTCGGTTCAATCCAATGGAAAAATGGAACCCTTCTTGGAAGCTCTGCCTATTTTGTTGTTGAGCTGATTTCTCTCATGTAATGGACAAGTTAAGGAATTTAGTATGTACTAATTTAGTATTTAGTGATCAGGCCATCTTCGTTTCGCCTAACAGTTCACGAATGATTGACACAATTTGATATAACTTCGTTATTTGTTAACCGATTTAAATGACAAAAACACTAAATATCACATTACAATAGCCGTTTCTGAGATTAGTGTGCACAGTGCAACCAGTACTTCCTTTCTTCTTTCTTGTTTCTCGGTTGGGAAGGCATTATGATGCCTTTGTTGCTGGTGTTTATGGGCGACAATAACCTCTTCCCATCATAAGACTCCTCTAGTTGTTTGTCTTATTTTTTCATCTGATCTAACTGCAAAAACTACGTAATTAGTAAATATGACACCATTAGGTGTATTAGATTATGGACAAAAATTTAACTTTATATACATATATAATTCTACTGTTTGTGTACATGTCACTGAATTGATAAATGGTTGGACGTATTTGATGATTTTTTTAATATGTTTAAATTTAAGAATGGTTTAAATTAACAATTCGATTTGATAGAAATGAAATGATTTTGTATGATGACAGCTAGTGAGTAATAAATAGTGAATGCCTGAAACAGTAATTGTTTAGTAATGTGCTACGTCAAAGGTTCACGAAGGGTATGTTACTAGTAGGTATAAGGAGTATGCTATATCTGTAGACCGAGGGAACAATACGGCGGCGTAGGCTAGATAGTTGGCGTTAACGAGGGCAGTTAAGTGTCGACGAGCTTTCGGTTATCTCAGATCTAGCTAAGAATATTTTGGCTTCTACTCGCTCGTAATTTTAAACTAGTATATAGAAGGCTTGATAGTGTTAGTTACCGTTTTGTGGTGTCTTTAAATTATTTATTGATATATGACAAAATGGGTAATGGTTCATTGTGGCAACGAAAGTGGCAAATATGTCACATTATAAGTTTATCCAGAAGGTTTGAAATTTCTCATTGGTTTAGTCATTTTGAATATAGTTATTACTTGTGTTATAGTAATGTTAAGATAACATTTAGTGTTTGCATATCTAAATCCGTTGACTAACAAAAAGATGTGTTAATTTAAAGAATCCAAAATTTTTTTGGGTGTAAAGTTTTTACTTTACCCTTTGGTTGCCTAGAGCTAGCCCACTAAACCTTTTGGTTGCCTAGAGTTAAATAAAGACATTTATAAGCCAATAAATGAATCGTAGAGATATAAATATTCGTAGTACTCATAAAGTTTATATTTTCATTACCCTTTCAAAGCTATACCTTTACATATAGGTATGTCGAAAGAGCAATCTCGTTCTAATCCGTCTCTGTGAACCCACTTTATGAGGGGAGCTTATTACGTGTTTGAGTATCATTCGATGCAGATTGCTGTCAATCGTTAAACTACAACTTGCTTATAAGATATTGATTTTGTATTATTTTCTTATGGTAACAGTAAAAAAATACGTGATGCTTAAGAATCTCTACCAACAATAGCCCATGTTCACTAATAAAAAATAAAAATAATAAACACATTTCAACTTTGATTCTTAAAACGTTAGTAACTATGATCATATGGTGCTTTAAAGTGGTATTATCACTAAATGTTTATTAAACTAGTAAACAGTCGTCGCTTCGCTTTGATAAAATCAGTCTCTTAACTTCCGACGCAAAAGGTTATACGTTTAACGTGTATATCTGTGTGACCGTGTGAATTCCAAGCATATATTTTTATTCCAATTAAAGCGTATATGCTCTGAAAATAAAAGAAGAAAGCTTATAGAACCTCCATAGTAATTTGTATGTCTTATTCCGCGGAAACATAACCATTTCAGTATAAGGTTTATTTTTGTTTATTGCTTCCGTAAAATACTTTAATACCCTTTTTACTTTGTTTAAGGTATAAGCGCGATTCGCACCTACAACTTTCGCTTTTACGTTCTGTTTTATATCATACGAGGTTATTAAGTTTTTGTTACAGGAATATATTTTGTTTTTTCTTTACTGAATGGTTAGTTATAATATGAAACTTTTCAAACTACCATGAATGTGTTAGATATTTTCAATATAATAATACTTATTATTTTGAAACGTATTACACAAATTCAAAATGTAAGACTATTTAATTTCTTTTAATTTGTTTAACGATGTTTGTTATTTAAAATAACGAAATAAGCAAGTATTTACTCAATGTCGTAATTTTCAAATATATTCTGTCACAAAATTTTATTTAAAACTTTGTCTTACAACGGATACTAGTGTTTATATCCTTTTATGTTTTATAAGTCGTAAGCACAAAATGAACACTTCACTTTCCAAGTTTCGCAGTATATGAGGTAAGGCTTTGATAGTTTGTGAGAATCGTGATATTGGAGATGGCGACTGCACCGAGTGCGGCGACAGGCGGGTGCCGGCGCGCGGAACGGCTGCTAAATGCCGCAAGAACGACGCTCCGTCCCGTTCGCACCACCGGGAGACGCGTACCTCTCGCTCGCGCCGGCGCGAACACGTGTTTATTTGTATGTTTTATCCTTCGGCGGCTTTAAACCCAACCCACCCCGACCGCAAAGTGCGCTCCGCCGCCCGCCGCGCCCGCGCCGTCGCCGCCTCTCGCTCGCCGCCGCCGCTGCCGCGAGCACCGACTCACCCGCGAAACTTTGTCCGAAGTCGACGGGCGCGGACGTACGCCGCGTATTAATAGCCACCGCGAACGGACACCGCAACCGAGCGGCCCCACGCGCCACTACACGCGAGTCGTATCACGACCGCGATCAACGTCGCACGCATCTCACGCACCGCACGCACCTATCGACTATCGCTATAAACGCGCCATTCAATAACAAAACTGATCACGGTTTCCTGAAACGTGAAAAAAGAAAAAAGTTACGTTCCCGTCGAAAGCGAGAGCGACGTGCGTGCGATCGCGTAAATACTGGGCGCAAAAAGTGCCACCGTCATTGAAACTAGTGAAAAGTTTTTTCGCCGCGCGCGGGGGCGCCACCCCTTTCCGCCGGAAAAAATCGGCCCCTCGCGTCCCTCGCCCGCCCGCCGCCGAACTTTTCATTCACCGGAGAAAAAAGTGTGGCAAGGCCACCCCGTGACGTCACCGCATCAACTGGCCACGCGCGTGTTCCCTAGCAACGTATCGCATCTCATCATCGAACCCCTCCACGTGCATAAAGTTGTCAAGTGCAACCGGCGGTTCGCGCAAAAATGTTAGTAACGAGTGACGATGTATTGGAATAGGCGGGTGTAGTGGAGTGAATAGTGAAATGTAGCGGATGGGACACAGTGGTCTAATGTGCAGCACGCAGCGCGCCCGGGTGTCGAGGATGCACCTGACGGGGGCTTCGAGCGGCGCGGTGTCGCCGGACACCAGCTCCACGCTGCTCCACGAGACTTATACCAAGATGACGTCCGACATCCTCGCCGAGAGAACCCTGGGTGACTTCTTATCCGAACACCCGGGGGAGCTAGTGAGGACGGGTAGCCCTCACTTCGTGTGCACAGTCCTGCCTCCACACTGGCGGTCGAACAAGACGTTGCCGGTGGCCTTTAAGGTGGTAGCGCTGGGCGACGTCGGTGATGGAACTCTGGTAACGGTACGAGCGGGGAACGACGAGAACTGTTGTGCAGAGCTGAGGAACAGTTCCGCCGTGATGAAGAACCAGGTGGCGAAGTTCAATGACCTGAGATTCGTCGGCCGCAGCGGTCGCGGTGAGTGCTGAAGGTGCAGTTATTGTGACACAATTAGTATTCACGAAATAATTAAATGTTACATTTATTAAACTGAATCTTAGTATTGAGACGGAAAAGTTTAAAAATAGATAAAACTAAATTATTTCCCACGGGAATCTGTTTACAAACACTTAATCTTAAAAAAGTAGGACTTAAAAAGAAACCTCAAACCGTTTTTCTACTCAATTACGCGACGAAGTTTCAAAAGAGACCCACAAAAGCAAACGACTGCTAAAATGACAATATTCAAATGTTTCCGCAAAGTTGTTAAGTGGGGGAAAACTCCGTGACATTGGGAAGTGCTTGAAACTTTTTCCGTGAGTTGAGAAAGTTGGGTGAATGTCAATAAGAAGGGCGGAGTAGCCCGTAGGTTGTCCCGCGCTGCCCGCCCTTTCTTAAGAAGTTTATTTTTCTTTACCAAGTTGGACAAAACACTTTTTAATTGACAACCACGAATGATAATTTTATTGAATTCAAATTAAATGTAAAGGTGTATATTTATAATTTGATATAAGGTGTATATTTGACTTGATAATTAGAAAAGATTTCAACGATGTTTATTGTAAAAGGACCCTACTTATTTTATTTAGTGCACTTTGGAATAAATTATTAATGATTCATATTAAATTGCATTACCATTAATAAAATTGCATTAATAACACTACGAGTATAATTACTACTAATACTTTTGACAACTTTGATTAGAATTCTCTGAAAATATTTTTGCTACCAAAATTATATCGATCGGATAAATAATTATCAGTTTTCTATAACAGTTTACTAACCGGAAGTTAAGCTTTCTAAACTTAAATATGTAAATAATTAATATTGAGTAGAAAATTCTATGAAATTGATTATACTTCTATTTAACTTATTTTGTGTGTTGTCCATGCACCCACGACACAGGGTATCGTAGAATAGAGCTATGAGTATGCGGCGTTAATAATATATTTATATGTATAGGTGATATTTACCTACAAGTACTTCAATAGTCAATGTTTAAAAAAATCCCTATCTACATATACCTACTACTATACTAATGATATAAAGCTGAAGAGCTTGTTAGTTTGATTGTTTGAATGCACTAATCATATGAACTACTGGTTCGAATTGAAAAAATCTTTTTATGTTCGATAGTACAGTTACTGAGAAAGGCGATAGGCTATATAATATAACGCTACGACGAATAGTAGCAGAACATTGATGAGAAATGTCACAAAAACACAAAAACAGGACAAATGCTCCAAGGTGATACGAAGTTCGCCAGGTCTACTAGTCAATAATAATCTCGCTAATAAATTAGAAAGTTACTTCCAAGGAATATGTTTTCCAAATCAGTGCTACATAAAATCCTATTCCAGATTTTAAATGTTCATGGTGTTTCTGATATGAGCTTTATTAAGTACGATTACTTAATTATTACTATTTATTATGATGATAATTACGAAAAATACGCAAGATCAGTTCTTATATTGAAGTCTGAATCATCAAATTTGTGAACTAAAGTAACAGGGCTACGAATTTTAACATTTTGTTAAAATATGATAGGACTGAAACATTAGTTATAGTTGTGAATATCATTTTTTCCTGCAGAAGTAACCTGTTATTTACAATCATAACATGATGTTTTCTATTGATTAAAAATAGCCTACACTTGCTACTTATTGACCTTATAACCTATTAGGTAGTGTTGTTAGCGAAGTAAGGAGGGTTCGACTACCAGTCGGAGCCGATACTCCAAATATCCGTATATCCAATATCTGAAAACCATTGAACCACAAATTTTGATCCTGAATCCCATGGTTTTATTAGCCAACTTCCAAAAAGGGAGGAGATTCTCAATTCGTCTGTATTTTTTTAATGTGTGTAGGTCTATTACTTTTTACTGGTAAATCGATTTCGATGATTCTTTTTAATTTGGTGAAGATCTGATCATTACTTTTGGAGACAGACAATGGAACTCTTCTAATAATTACAGCAGATGTCTCACGATTGCGGCAATTGTTGGTTAGGTTAGGTTGGTATGTTTTTACCAAGCCAACACAGAAAGGAGGAAGGGCTTCCGGCGACATCTGTGAAATGAAAGGAACCACTAAAAAGTGAGAAATAAGTAAACTTTTAACAAAAACTGAAAACCGCCTCCAAAAGGGATAAAATAATTTGATGAGGGCAACTGTTTAGGAAGTCGGTGTCAGTTACTTTAATTGAGCACCTGCAAAGGCACCTACGTCCTAAGCAGTTTCCCTCAACAAATTATTTTATCCCTTTTGAGGGCGGTTTTCCTTTTTTGTTAAAAGTTTATTTATATAATAAATAAATAATCGAACAGCCAATTTGACACTAACTAAACAGTGAACTGAGCGCACTTAATTGAAACTTAAGTTTCAAATACATTTCCTTAATTATCACTCCCAGATATCGTTAGGAGACCTTAAAAGTGTCAGAGAAAGATATGAGTCTTTGTGTCCGTGTGTGTCTGAAAGAGAGTGTATGTGAGTAAAAGAGAGAATGTGTGTGTGAAACAGGGAGTGTATGTGAGCAAGAGAGAGGTGTTTGTATAAAGAGAGAAAAAGAATTTGTGTATGTGTGTGTGTGTGTCTACGTGTGTGTGTCTACGTGTGTGCGTGACGACGGGTGTATGTGTCTACGTGTGTGTGTGTCTACGTGTGTGTGTGTGTCTACGTGTGTGTGTGTTTACGTGTGTGTGTGTGTAAAATAGAGAGTGTGGGAGAAAGAAAATGTGCGTGTGTTTGTTTTCGGGCAAATTAGTCAAGTTTACAGTATAAGGTTTTGGTTATAAGTGGTATCTAACTTTGACGTGTATAATACTTATGCCAAATCTCACAAACAAACCTTTACATTACATTGTTCGCATCTGTATTTATTAGACTCTTTAAGGAGACAACAACAGTTTATAATCCAGAGCTTAGAAATACGAAGCAAAATTTTATACCGAAATCTTATGAAAATCGTTTACAAACAGCATTGAAAGTCTTTCATTACGAATTCAAACCTTCCGCTTTCAAACCCCTCCCTCGCCCCTCAACCCTCGCCCCTCAGCCCCCCACTAACCCCTCGCCCCTCAACCCCTCGCTAAATATTTAAAAACCATCAGCTCGTACAAGCTC
>DWJN01005971.1:0-11037 GCA_018248895.1 Carystus phorcus
CGGTCCAGTAGTTCCTGAGATTAGCCCGTTCAAACAAACAAACAAACAAACAAACAAACAAACAAACAAACTCTTCAGCTTTATATATTAGTATAGATAAATATAATGTAAAACATGTTTAGTTTCTTACAGTGAAAGAAAACAAACAAATTGACTACTATATCATCTCCTATCGGATCCTAGCTTAACAATAATCAAAAATTTATCGCCGACAAACCAGTTGGATATACATATATACGGGTCTATCTAGTCCGATCAAACATTCATTTTTATATATTAAGATAAATTATGGCATTGTCCTAAATAGTAATATGATTGATTTGCATTCCGGCGTCCAAGTTAAATCTAAACCATTATCTAGGCCATATTGCTAAACATTCTTATCGAACGATTAATTTATTTTAGGTCACCATTAATCTATTATAAAATAATATCTACGGATACGGATACGGATACGGATACGGAGCAGCCCGTTGTAGGCCTGGGATTTAACATCGTCCTTACTCCCTGTACTATGAGGTTGGTGGTTTCGTCGACTATTTCCATAAAAAACATAACTTCGTATAATTAGAGATGCGAACTTCGAACCTAATCAGACAACGATATGTTGAAATCAACCATATAATCGCATATTGTGTAAAACGCATCCAATCATTGGTCACACATATTGCCAAATTTTGTATTGTACGTATCAATAGTAGGATCATAGTGTAATTCCTTTGTTACGACAAAATTGATGGTTCCGAAACAACTCCTACGTGGTTTCTGTTGTCGTCTTGTACGTAGGTGTTCTTTAATGAGTGAACTATTCAAATAAAAACATTAAAGTTTATGAATGGTTTTAGTTGGCTCGAACGTTCACGATGCCTCGTCAACATTGAGGCCATTTATTAAAAGATAAATATCGTTTGCCTTAAAATACCACAATTATAAATACACAATTTAAAAACGAGTCTCTCGATTAAATAACATTTCAAACAAAAAATCTAAATAAGTTCACCCTTTTATTAGCTACGATACCATACGATAGACAGTATATCTATGAGGTATACGTTAAGACTATTCCAAAAGCTCTAACACGAACTAACATGATACATCTGGTATAAGTTGCTGTGGAGTTGGATATCCTGCCCATTCGAGACGATGCTGGGCCAATAGATTAGGATCACCATATAATTTATCTATTAATTTACTCTTTATTTCATCTATATACAACCGGCGGACTTATTGACTAGTAGCACTCCCTACCACTGAACTTTTGGTGTATTAGAATTTCCAAGAGGCTCTAAAGAAAAAAATGAATAAACAAATTATATTAATATTAGTAGTTTACATCACTGAAGTCACAGTCAAATAACTTTTAAATCAATCAGACCAGTAAAATTATTCAACAACTACAAAATGGTTGACAGAGCAAAACTTGAAAAAGGTAAACGAAACTTAAAACGAAAAAAAAGAAATATAAATAATTTTAACTGATAACACTCCTTCTTGGAACGGTGTTTAAAAACTATTTTGTTAACATCAACACTGTTAATTCTCATACAATAAGGTCATGTAAATGAGACAAGTGTTTTTAAATAATTTTCAGTTTATTTTTTAATTCCACAAATATAAATTGAACAGGCTATGTTGGAGGTCGAGCAAGTAAGTTTACGCCTTGGCCCACACCTCGGTAACTTTTTAATGACATAATTAAACTGATAACCGACGGCTATAAACCCAGTAACGTAAAGTGGTCATCAATAAAAAGGTAAAGTCAACTTTATCAAGCGAAGCTCGTTGAAGGAGTCAAGTGAAAATGAATCTTATCACGGTGAAATTGGATTAAGTTTCTTGAAATCTCAGTGGGACATTGATAAGATCGAACTACTTACCGGAGATGGAGATAATAAATTCGGCACTTTACTAGCTGATTCTCAGATCGAACATATGATAGCGGCAACGGTTGATTGTGATATTATCAGATCTCTTACTAACTTAAGGTTAAAATCTTAAATAACGTAGTAGAGGATGTTTAGAAAGTACACATACGCCTAAAAGTAACATTATAGACGTATTTTTATTAAAGGTTGTGACTCCAAATGTTGAAACTTCGCAGATATCAACAAAATATGATACGAGCACTTCGCTTGGTGTTTCGGCTCATGCCGAATATAACACGTTCATAACATAGATTAAAGGATATTACTGTTGTCGTGATTATTTATTCTAATCACAGCGCGAGCGCGAGAGTAACTGAGCGTGGGGGAGTCGAATATTGTGTTTATTAATCTGTATTGTTGCCGAAAAACGGAAGGCATATACAAACTGCCTACGCAGGTGATAAATATAAAGCGTATAACAATAGAAACCGATTTGCGTCAATAAATTATAGAATTATAGGAAGTAGAAGCGTGAAATTGGAAATTCTAGACACTTCTAATCAAGGCCCATTTCAAATGGTCTGTTTCTATCTACTCACTTGGTTGAGCGTAAGAATAAACTTTAATGTATGCATAACAAATTGCGTAAGGTTTTTTTATTCGTACGGAAATAGCGCAGGCGACTGAAATCCATCCACAGCTTTAAAAACGAAAATAGTGCAACGGCTCCACCTCCAATCAGTCCATCGCGATTGTGTATGTTTTGCTGCCTGTTGCCCAAGTGGAACACTGTTTGCATCGATATTGGATCGAACAGGATTTCCCAGAACCATAATTTTTTTGAGACTTGTTTTACGGTAGTTTGAAAGGCATAGTAGGAAACGTTAAAACTGTCTGGACTATGCTTTTTGAACCGAGATAGTTTCAAAACTGTAATTTTTTTGTTAATGGTTTGAGTAAGAAGATGAGCAACAAACCGCATTCCGATCAGAATATCGCACAAATCAGGTTACTTGGCATCATCATGTTATAAAACTATGAATATATTTACTTTAAGTCATCACAGGACGGCAATTTGACATCTCACACATTGTTATGAAATTTTCTACAAGTTTCAGAAGATTTTAGTTGAAAATTAATTTGAACACAAATAGTTATACCGCACCTACTAGTTATTCAAAGTTACAGTGCAGAAGGTCCCAATCATTAGCAGTTAAGTTTAATAGAATATTATCAACATAAAAAGAAAGTATAAAATCGGAATCATAACATGACATGTGTCGCAACTTCATTACTGACCAGAGAACAATAGAACACGTGGACGTATGTTTTGGTTTAGTATAAAGTTAAAAAATCATTTGATTAAACTTCAGATAACATTGTATTATTTAATATATAATAGGAATAAATATACTGGCAGATGTTCCACGATTGTCGATCAAATACTATTAAAACCATACCTAGGCGTATTGGGCTGGTCTAGAATTCAGACCCTAATTAAATACCACCAGACCAAGGTATGCCTGCTTGGTGATAGGGCTTTGCATAAGACAAAAAAAATATGATATTCCCTTCGAAAAAAAATGTATAATAGTAAAACTCTTTATTAGGTTTAACTTCATCAGTCCTAAGATAATCACAATTGACTATGATACGCAATAACCATTTACGTCAGTATTGAACGTTATTACCCATTTGCATAACTGACAAAACAATTCCAAATGTACAATAACGGAAACAGAGACGTGTCGAATCAGTGAAACGAATTATTTTAGTCATTCGCCGCTAATACCAGGAAATTCATCTGAAATAACAGGATGACGATCATTATGTAAGCTTTGCGTGTTCATGTTACGGTTAAAACGTAATTACTATGTGGGCTTCAAATGACATTACAGACAATTACCTGCAGGGTCTGTTATGACACCTTATATGTACCTATGCAATTCCAGAGACGATAAAACAAAGGCATCTTGTTTTAGCTACGACGTACTAATATTGGAAAAGAACATTAAAAATAGAACAATTCTCGTTATATACCTAACCTAAATAAACCAACAATAAAATTAGGCGTCTCTGTTAGGCATTCTTTGATTAGTCGTGAAAAATAAGTAAACGTTAAAGGTTATTGACTAATAGATCACGTACTGTTCGAATCAGTAGATCTAGAAGCATGAAGCTTCGTACAGGAGTTCCTTATAATTTGATGAAGCACTAAGAAAGTTAGAGAATCATCCTCTAAAGCAGATGTTTAAAATATGGGTTAAAAGTTTAAAAGCATATAAAAAATAATTTTGTATAATGTTTCCACGGACGACATCGTAGCTAATGGCTACACACTACTACTAATGGCAAGTACACATAAACAATTCCAATCAAACTAGTAGGCAGATAATAAAGATACCATCTAGAGGCGACGACGACGTACCGATAGCAATACCCTTCTAAAATCATTAAGACCGCAACATGTTACGACATCGCGAACGTATTATTGAAAGAACGACGCCCACTGGCTACAGCTAGTCCAAGTGCTGCCATATAAAAATGTTAGTAGACGAGTGCGTAGCAATAACAGTTTAAAGTTTAACCTTTCACTCAGGTGGTCTGCTTTTGAGACATCTAATGTCGGAAAGGGAATGAAGAGATGGAAAAGAAACCGCTAAGAAATCCTTTAATGATTAACGAATAAATAATCCAAACTTGTGTGACATATCCAACGCAGAAGCTGTTATCCAGTCTTATTTAAAGAATTTAATTAAAAGTAAATCTGTATATCCCATGTGTTTCAAACGTTTAAAGAAATTTGGTAATATAGGTCTCTTTTCGTCTTATGACACTGATAAAGACATTGTAGCACGCCACTGATGTGACAAGACTCGGATCTCATTGACAACAGGTCCAATGAAATGTGACAGCTGTTCGTAGTAGACCGCCTTCGACAATAATAAGATTAGATAAGCCAATAATATACTCTACTGGAAACGTGTAAATCCGTTCCGCATTAAGATACGTAAATAGTTTTAGTTCCAGAAAGAGCAAATCCCAAACATCCATCCACATTACACAGTGATAAGTTTGTAGGCTAAAGGAATACGATTACTTTGCTATCGTATGACAGCGCTATTAACAAAGTCACTAATGAAAAAATACAATATGTAAGGTAACCAGCTGCACACAACAACGACAGTCCGAGGGTGAATTGGCTTCATTACTTGGCTATCACTTATACGGAGTTCTCTACGCGAAGCGTGTCCGAGTACAAATCTACGGCCATCAAAGAGGCCAAGCGTGACAAACCTAAATTTTCATGGTGAAATAAAAGATTGCCTCAATGACAATCATAGTACCACGCACACCGGAGTTAATCTCTGGTATCAAACAATTCTTTTCAGAACGTGGACATTATGACGGGTAATAAACCTAAGATTTTACGACACAAAACCTATTCGGAAAACGATTACCAAATTTTAGCACCATAATAGCATTATTATTATGTAAATACTTTATTTATTTCTCCAATTTTGTCCAAGTAATAACAAAAACTACTTTAATTGCGACTGTATGGTACTTATGACATGATAAGGCAATCTACTTACCTCTTAAGGATTCATATTCATGGAAACAAACTTGATCTCCTTACCTTTACCTGAAAAATAGAGAAATACATTAATTATATAAATAGTATAAACATATGTTTTTATCTGAAGTAAATGAATTTTAATATACCGATTAATATGTACGTAATACGTACGCTTATAAATTTCTACTTAGAAATAAAATTACTTGATTGTTTGAAAATCGTTGTTTAATCACCACTTTGTTTGTTTAACCTATTTATTCTATTTAAAATTAAAACTTGCATACGTATATGTATATGGTTTGAATGCTAATGGAATTAAAGATTGAGTAACCTATCAAGTTAAATTTAGTTAGGATGGGTGACACTTTTTGCCGTCAGATCACTGTTAAATATTATCCATTTCCAACAGCGAAACTTCATATTCTCGCTGTGATAAACGAATAAACTGTGACGAATAAAAACAATGTAATAGAAAGTGAATACATAAAAGTCAGTCGGTCAAAAGTTGATTGCAATAGGAATCGTTGAGCAGCGCAAGTGTCATCCAATATTTCATTAGCATAGATCGACCCACACCATAAAAGTAGTGGGTGAATAGTGAAAGTGGTCGTAGACGATACCCTAATTTATTGAAGGTTTTTACTAACAATCGGTGATGAATCAAGATTATGAAACACCTTGGACGGAGCAACGAGATCTGTCTGCAACTAAGAAGGCTTATAGGATATTAAAGCCATTTTACTCCCCAGAAAATGGAAGATCAAATCGTAGGGAATACAAATCTTAGTAATAAAAGACTACAAAATCCTGATTCTTTAATAATTTGTTTTTATAACAATAGCAGAATCTACTGATCTTTAATATTTTAATTCTATTGAGCTACGTCCGTCTTAATTCTTCATGTTGATATTTAAACAGACAATCGTTCCAATACGGTATCTTAAACTTATTGCAATCATGATGATTCTTCGAAATCTTTGGTGTCTCAAGTTTTGTAATACAGGTAACACGATATCCAGTGTTACGAAGATAATTACATATTTGCAGTACATAATGTGTAACAACTACCCGCAACCCAGATCTAAGTAATTGATTTCACCATTAAACGCGGGCCGTTCGAGAGTTACAAACCACCTGATTACACATCTTTAGATTGCACAAGGCATTTCGGTTTTAAGCGAGATACAATAATATACAATTGGATATTTCATCTTCACTACGAGGCTATCTCGCTCAGATGCCAAGTATAGGAGCTGTGCAATTAAACAAGGCTAGAACAATTATCAATTGAGGCGCGATCTGGTCGATCCATTAGCGAGCTCTGGCTAAACAATCATACCTATCGAAGCCCCCCAAATTGGGATAGGTGCCGTATTAAGAACATTACAGATCAAATTCGAAACGAACAAGCGAAGAATTGTTCGAAGGGTCAATGAACTCATTACGTCTATATAAGATGGTTTACTAAACACAGACAGAGACAAGACAAAAGAAGAAGACAGACAAGTTAAGATAGAGCGAAATAATATGAAATCATGGCAATGACGATAGTATAATAAACACACACCGCATCTTATCTATGTACGTCAGAAAACATCATAAATAGATAGCTTTAAGGATGTTTCCCTTCACAGCGAATAAATATCCTTCAACTAGTAATAAACTAGAAGTCATTGTGTAACTCGAAAGTGTCCATCGTTGAGTGGAAGCGTTAAATTAGCGAGAGACGACCTCCATCATCCACTTAGCACGCTCGCGAATCGCTGTCCCGGCCAATCAAGTCGTTAACCTATGTCGGCGAGCTCGTACCAAAGTCTTCTTGACCCTAAACCGATGCGACTAACATCAAAGAGAAAAGCGACAAAAGCTGTATTTATACATCACTTATTAATTTACGCCCATTCATTAAAACTGTACCTCTTCCCTGAATAAAATTAATTCTTTATAATCAGGTTTTTCACAAACAAGTACCTCCTTTTGCATATACCATATCCATATGGTAAACGACAGAGCATTAACCATGCGCATACGCACATTGAGCGAAGACCGCAAATGCAATGACGTCACGCACAAATATTCAATATGGTCACCAGCTGTTTAGATTGCATTGTGGTTCTATTTCAATATGTAACGCATGTTAGTAGAAGGCCACACCATACAGTATTTTAATTTCAGGTAACCTTAACAAAAATAAAGAAACATCTTTAAAATAAAAGTGAACTCTAGATATTTAGAAGTAACATATTATGTAAACGAACAGACGTTATAATCCAATGGTGCAAATGAGAACAATAAATTAATCATGTCACCATTCATCAGATCCAGGTCTTAAATCTTGACATGTATAATTTTCTGTAATCTTAGCGCAACTACTGAAACGACAATTTCAGAACAAAATTACACAACGAAAATATAACCTCGAGTTGAAGCACATAATTTACCAGACACGTATGAATCTTTAGCGCATTTCGAAGATTGTGGGAATGAAAATGCATCAAGTTTCTCAGTGGCAAACGTTGCCTAACAAAATCGTTTACCGCCATTAACTAACATCGTACAAAGATAAATATTGCTTTTGTTAGCAATCGAACACATACACGAACAATGACCGAATTTACAGATATATCCGATGAGAAAAGAACGTATTTAGAGCGTGACATCGAGCCAAACTCCACTGATATAGAACACATTTTATTTAATTAATCTACACGTGTATGGTTCGATCGGATGTATGAAATTGACGGAGATTGACATAAACAATTCTTTAAACCACAGCTAATTAGAACGATTATATTCACGTGACTCTTAAACAATTCTTTGGACTAACCGTAAATTGGATCAACAGGACCTAAACCGTAAGTTAATATTTGCATGGAATAGGGCAAAGAACTAGATTATGAATGTAATATGTGAAATATGTTCATAAATAAAATATTATCTGTCTCTAAGTTCATAATGATAGTGTCACATATATAATATCGTAATTCGTAGCCAGAAGAAAACCAATGGAGATTCTTAATTTACAGTCACGAATGGCCTAATACTTGTCATTTTAACTGTGTCACAGTAAAGTCTGGATGCGTTTTATCCTCCACGTGAACGATGTCGTAAACACAGCTTTGGTAACAAGGGCATCGTAATGAAACACTGAGATTGTTTGTGTTGATTATTAGGTTGCTCTTTGAGATAATAAATTTAAATTAAAAAGAATTTGACCCCGGTCGCCCAAGACGACCCCAGAATATTAATTTAGATGATGCAAATGTTTGCATGACATTTAAATTGATTTTATTTGGTTTCATTATTGATGCCTGACAATCCAAAGTGATAATTGGGTTAACTTAAAAAAAATCACATATACTAACGTGGACAACACAAGTTTTGCCTGTATTATAATGCTATAATTTTGGTCTTTACGCCGATGACAAAGTCTACTTACTTTAATATTTAATGTTGCAGTTACAAAATTCCGTATTTAGGATTTCATTTATTTCCATTCCCATAACGTCATCCGTAATCACAGTTTTATTATAGATAGATGTTGCGTATGCCTACTAGAAAGGTAGGTATATTGTATTTTTACGCGTAAGTTATCAGTGCTTTCATTTCTGCGTGTATCAGTTTATCGTGCAAAGATAGCGATATGCAGATATGAATAATGATCGATTATTTAATACATTTTCTACTAACAGAAACTACTAACGTTAATTATATTTCATAGTGATTTTTGCTAAAAACCCACATAAAATGCAGGATAAAGCTAAAGTGAAACAAGAAAAAGGAAAACAAAGAAAATTCATAAAAAATACAGTTTTTTGCAAACAACTATATTTGTGCTAATATGCTAACCAGTAACGTAAGTAATCATGGGCAGAACAAAAGTTAGTATGAGATACCTTTTGGTCCAAACAGATAGGAAGTTTATATTGTATTAGTTTATATTTTGAAAACCATGGCCTGCATTGACCTGCAGTATTGGAAACTACTAAAAATGATTCTTAAAAACGAAATACAATTCGCTTCTATGCGATAATGCAAAAAATAAAATTATATTGATATTTTTTAAAACAAAATGCGTTAACAAAACTTAAGACAGGAAATCATTTAAACCCTCGTTTCCTGTACCTCATGTTTGGTTATGGCTTTGTCGGCAACGTTCACTAAACATACGAATATGGTGGTGGCGTTGGATTTTTATATGTTATTTATTCATGACCGTCAAAAAAGGAAGTGTAGGCTGTTCCTATATATTATGACAATGATTACAGCACATATTAATATAATTGATGTACTCGTACACTTACGTTTATTCTTACACACATATATATAAACACAAACACGCACGCATACATACACACACACGCACACACACACACACGTACACACACACTCGTACACATGTACATACACACACACACACACACACACAGAGGTATTTGCTAGTGGTATGTACAATTAATTAACCTAAAAATTGTTAGTCTATGTAATATGTATCAATAGAGTTGGGAAGGTACTGTATCCCAGGCCACAGCACACGCTTTTCTTTGAGTCAGGGTTCTCCGTGAAATCAGTGAGAATATGTAGTCAAATAAATAAATAATTCTATTGGTATTTACACACAATGCCGTTCAAATTGTAGACTCCAGCAGAATTCTTATGTCACTTGATCATCGTGATTTAAGAGCGTATTATCATAAACTGCGTCAAGAATTTTGTAGATGTTTACATTATTTGAGACGTTATGTAACTAGCTATTACTTGTTTGTTATAATTCAGAAAAATATCAACTGCAATATGTAAGGACTTCACAATGCTTTGTATTATAATTCAAGTTTGAAACACTTTAACACTTAACATCATCTATCACTTACCAGATTAAAATGGATTTAATGATATTTATCTACGACAAATAATATTCAAAACAAATTTCAAAGTCAAATAAATCAGGAAACACAAAAAAATATATAAGTAATTTTCTCCCATAGTAGTCTTTCTCGTCAAGGAATCCTGTGATTGAGCGATATACTTAAAAAAAATTAACGAGTCAGTCTTAGACAGGTCCAATATATAATATGTAGGAACGAGATTGATACGACATATTTACACAGTCATAAAATACCGAAATAAGATAAGCGTTTATTTTTTTAGTATTCTCAGTACGTGACATCAGCTTGGAAGATGCAAAGGTTATGAGACGACCGACGAGGTTGGCAACGGACCGTGACCTGGTTTACATTATTTGTGGAGTTGAATCAAGTGATATGACCAATGCAAACAAAACATAACATTCCGCAAATCTCAATGTAAACAGCGTTAATGATATACGATAAAAATATCTCGTAAATTTCGTTCACAAAACAAATGACAGATGTAATTGTTTTTCAGACGGTTTGTTATGGGTTTATCAACTATGCTTCTTGGTGTGTTAGCTCACGTATTCTTAAATGAAATAGAAAATATTTGTAATCATCTGACATCCATGAACTACGATGTGCAATTCCATAAACTATCTCTTAGCATTTCCTATCTGTTATTAACATTATTATCAAAGTTTAATATAATGTTAGAATAATATCTAGAAGAATAACAACG
>DWJN01005972.1:0-11036 GCA_018248895.1 Carystus phorcus
ATAAACTTTAACCACAGCAACGCGGTTGGGTCTGTTAGGTTAAATTGTTGCAGAATAACATCTGCTGGGTCAACTAGTAATAATATATGAACTAATATATGATAGTAATCAATATGGCTGAAACGAAATCGTATTAGAATTTAACAGATAATATGGACGGAGCTCACCAGTCAACTTTGTCCATTGCCTCTTTCTTTAGGTGTAAGTAAAATTTTATCGTAAAAATAAAGATAATGTTATATTTGTTCGCGAGATATTGTATGGTTTCTTTGCCTTTCAATAATCACGTATTGGTTTTAATATAAACTTAACTTCAACTACTTTAAATGTTCATTATTTTTATTATATATTTTAATACATAATTATATTATACAAATGATTAAGTTAAAATCATAATAATGTAAAACTCTTGGTGAAATATAATTAGTTAAATACCTTTTATTTTTAATTTAAATACTGTCAATTAATTAAATTTATTTATGAATTTAATGTTACAGTGTAGAGTCACATATTATAAATTTATGGGTGCTCAGCTTGGATTGATAGAAACATTTACGTAAAATGTTAGCTATTATGAAGGGATTTAATTCATAGTATAACATGTGATTTATACAAGGAAGGCTTATTAATAAAAATGACTATGTTAAAGTTGTAGGGATATAATGAAACAAACTTTAAAATTTAATTTAATTTATTTTATTTACATTATAAATAAGTAACTCGCATTATAAATAAGTAACTATCACTATATTGTTATTTTCTAAATAATTGATTACAAATAAGTAATTTTAAAAAGAAAATTGTCTGGCTGGAATCGTTTTGGAATAACCTTTATTTTCTTCAAACTGTTCTATTCTGGCATTACTTTGCGTTTGCTGTGTGCCTACTAAACTCCCAACAGATGATTGAGGTGCCAGGTATGAAGATGGACCTCTGTATAGTATTGTATTAACATCATTACGTTGCTCGACTTGTTTTTTGGAGGAAGGATGCAAAATTGTAAAGTCAACACCAGTAACTAAATTATCTTGTCTTCGATTGAGTCTCTCACTTGGACCCGTATTGACATGCTTACTAAAATCGTTAATTTTAAATGCATTAAGAATTCCTTGTTTCTCCCGTTCATCTTCTAGTTCATAGCCGATTGCTGGGAACAATTGATACGTAACACGATTTGATAAATCATTATTGTTTACCAATTTTGCGTTTCGTATATTACCATTTCCATTTGTATCAGCAATTGTATTAGTTGCCTGTATATTATTATTATTATCGTCATCTAATTTAGTGTACAAATAATACGATTTATTTTTCTGATATGTTACTAGTTTATTTTCCTCTAAAGGATGCGGTAATGACCCTGTTATTTTATCTTGTACTTGTGCAGTGATTCCAGTGTTAGTATTTAAAAAGTTATCCGAAAATATATTTTCATAATTATCTTGTATACTTTGAAACCTTACTGAGTCTCCTGTACGAGGTAATTCCTGTCTTACTGGTGGATATGGTAACGATTCGGTCTGAACAACTTCCACGTCCATATTGGGTAGTTTGTTAATGTTATTATCGGGAATGTTTATGTTACGTTGTGAGTCTCTTGATAATTCATTTGTTTGCCTAATCTTAGATGACTGCACACGATTAGGTGAATTATATATTTGGCTCGTTACTTCTGGAACTGTTAGCTGGTACAATTGTCCACTATATAGTTGTTTAGAGTTTTTCTGAATGTTTTCTGTATTTTGATTATTACTACTCAATCTTTGCAAACGCGAGGGAAACAGTGGGCTAAGTGAATTTTGTTCGAAAAACTGGGATTTAGGTTGATGGTTAAGTGCATATCGTTGTGAGAGTTCTGTTTTATATTCAGAATCTCTATACTGTGCATTATTTATTGACGGAAAAGCTAAGTTATTTGCATTCTCATTTCTAAATTGCGAAGATGTGAGACGTGCAACTTTATTCGTAATTTCAGTAATGTCTTCGTTGTTTAAGTTGTTAGATGGAAGTTGCGTTGGAGTAGGCGCGAGAAAATTCTGTTTTGCTATATTGCTATATTCTTTTACAGCGTTTATAGAATCTGCCAAAAATGAAAATACCAATGCCTGTGAATTCGAAACATTGATATTTTTATCCCAAATTAATTTCCCAATAGGAATCAGGCCGGCATTATTTTCATCTATATGATTATTAGTTAGCACTAAATAATTGCTGCTCCCAGTATTCAAAATTTCTAAATTATCTGAATTACTATCAGAGTGGTTTTTAAATAAATATTCAGCTATTGTTTCAGGAATTGTTATTTTTAAGGAAACAGTTCTTTCGATAGTATTAGTAGGCACCGCTGGCTCTTTGAAAAACGGTAAATTAATAAGTCTGTTTGAATTTTGGTAATTATTATTTTGTAGTATTATAGGAGGCTCTAATTCATTCGATGGAGTTGCAATAAGTTTTTCACTTTTATGTAGAGTTTCAGGTTGTTGTAACTTTAGATTTTCATCAATTTCATTCTCCAATTCTCGTGTTGAATAGTTATTTGATAAATTGTTATTTTGCTCTTGATTTTCACGATATCGGTTTAACTCGTCAGGAGTAGCTGTTTTGAGAATTTCGTTAGTATTTTTGACTATGTCATTTACGGTTATATCGAGTTTTTCTTTTGTTAGAATGTCAGCAAAACTTAAATTATTGTGATTAGTATTTACGCGAGATTCTTTTGTTAAAGAAAAAGATGGAGCTTTGTCATTTTTAGAAACAGTCGTAGTAAAATCAAGTGGCAGAGAAGTTGGAGTTATAACTAACCTAGCGTTTTGATAATTAATTGTTTCTGGTGATTGTGCATCAGGGCTCAAATATTGTCGAGATAGTTCAAAAGTTCTCTCCGAAGGGGGTACATAAAATCGAGATGCTGGTTTATAAGTAGTAGGTGGAAGATCAAAATTTGATTGTTTTGAGGCTTGTGGTTTAGTTGAAGAAGAGTATATTTGGTTAGACAATGTAGGAACTGTAGGCGGTAAGTATATAAATTGTGCATCATCAACTGCAATGATTTGCTTACTTGAAGGTGTAGGCCTATTGTATACGTAAGGTATATTTTCGGGATATTGTTTTTCAGTTGTTGAATTTTCGTCATGTACCTCTGTGTCGACTATTCTATTTTCTGTTGACGGATTGGTTGGTTTATTGTAAGTGTATGGAGTTGGTTCAACTACAAGCCGAGCAGTTTTAGACGGTCTTACAATCCAAGTTTTAAAAGTTATTCTTGATTTAGGATTGCCTGAAGTAGATTTCTGTACGATTCTACTAAATTTTAATGTTTTACCTGTTGGTTGAATATCACTTAAACTTACTAAATTTTGTTTGGCTACATTCGATTGAGGAATATTATGTTTCTGAATGAGTTGCCCATTTTGTTTTGAAGTGTAAGGAGGATGCTGTGGCTGAATACTATTTTGGAGTGGATTTGGTTGTTCAGTTTGCTTTAATGGATTAATGTTTCTGCTGTATTGTGAAAATTGTAGTTGACCATTTCGCGTATTTTGTGGTGTATTTTGAAAATTTCTTTGGTTGTGATTTTGTCTTTGAAATTGTAATATCCTATTGTTGGTATTAATCTCAGAGTTCTGTTGGAATTGTGGTTGTTGTATTATGTCCACATCTTTTAGGGTCCTAAAGTTATTTAAAGATGAAGGTATATATTGTGAACTAGGCGTTGATGCTGCAAAGGAGAGGTCCCCAGAAATAAATGAATTTTGAGCGAAATTTCCTTGTCTTTGTTTAGCGGGAATATAGATATTACTTGGCGGTTTTTCTGGTCCAGCTATTAATGCTCCGTTTGGAAATAGTTGTCCAGAAGGTGGTTTATATTCTTGCATCACAATAAGGTTACTTTTCATTAAACTCTTGTCATATGGATTTCGCATAGGATGTGTCAACATTTTTTTGATATCCTTCATTAGTTGTGGTCCTAATTTGAGATTTCCAAATTTTTCTCCATTTTCGTTGAATAGTTGTTGAGATCTGTCACATTTCACGTTCATCCACCAATCACAAACAAATACCTCTTGATTAAATAGAGTTCCATTTGGACAGAGAAATGATTGAAATCCGTATGTGGATCCCAAAGTGCAAACTTTGAAAACTTGACATCCTGTCTCCACATCCGCGTAGTACCCTGAAATTTAGATAGATAATATTAATTTATGTAAGTTTCGCAGTTTTAAGTGAATATACTCACAAATATAAATTTTCGGTTGCAATTTTTATTTATGTAATTAGCAAATATAGTCTTGACGTTCCCGGACAATTATTTTCTGTGCACATAATAGTTATGATATTAAAGAATTTACCGAACAAATAACAATATCACAATTGTACTGGTTTAAAAATTATACAATATCGCAACATACTTATATGCGTAAACAACTGAAAATAATATGACTGTGTCGCTTCCGTTTACGATATTATAATGAACAGCTATCAATATCTAAGACATACATAAGTGGCATAATAACACATAAGATACGGATTAGTGGCCTAGTTGGACGTCAAACCCAAAATTGGGTCTGTTGTTTCATCCACAATAATTATTTCATTTTTACAAGTATTTATAATACAGATAAGAGTTTTAATTGTAAGGCCTAGCACAGGGTTGTCAGTATTATAAATGTATACTTTACCTGGACTTTTTCTGGAACATGAGAAAGATGTTCTCGGGATCGCGTTAAGAGTGGGGTAGTCACCACCAGGTTCGCCCGGTACTGCCAATCTGATGTCCCAGCCGTGTCCATTGTCGTGCGGTTCTGGTCTTCTGCTGTTTTGTTGCTGAGCGATCACAACTGGGGTGATATATGCTAGAACATAAACAAAACGACTGTAAGTATCAAAATAATCCGTGATAAAATGAAAAATGACACTACACCTTGTGAAATTATACGGAGCTTGCCCCATATTAGATTTTGTTGTGTCGTGGGTGCCATGGAAAACACACCAAGACAATGAAACCCACCTAGACCAAGAACAGAAATTTAAAGCCAACATTCAAATTTCTGCTGCGCTGGAAATCGAACCGACGACAATTTTAGAAGAAGTCCCGCATGATAACAATTGTACCTTGAGATTTGTTATAAGAAACATGCTTTTTTGACTTATTTTAATAATTCTACTTGAGAAAAGGCTAACAATGACTGAATGAGAGATAATGTATAGACTAAAATAGTGGATCTACAAGCATCAAACATTGTTACAGGGCACTGAGTAAGGGTTTTTCGAAAATTCGTCACCTGAATATGAAAAATATATGTTGTTAGTAGGTATAAGGAGATCATATAGGTACCTATAAGGAGATCATGTTATTATTATTTGTTTATTATTCTTTCGTCTCGGATTCGTATTGATTGGCCGTTTGACGACTTTTTTATTTACATATAATAACTTTAACTTTATGTTCTTCAGGTTATATGCTTAGCTACAATTGAACCCGTATTACAGAGTTTTGTTTTAAATCTATCAGTAGGTAATCTGTAATGATTGAGAGCGATTATAAATCCCACAGAGAACGGCAAAACAAACCGGCAACTTATTGATAAGTTGGGTGACATAACGTTGGGCATTATTTAACTCTTATTATTTTCTCAACCAATTGTCTAGCGGGTTGTTTCTTCCACAATTCTGTGTTGCAAACACATACATGCCATGACGATAGTTCTCAGACTTTTTGTCCCTTTGCCGGTAATGAGTGGTAAAAAGGTATTCAATGACCCAAATGCTTTTATTGTCTCACGTTTATCTGATATTTCGTTTTGTTTGGCGTGTTATCGAGTTTATTGAAGTGTCACCGTCATTATTACATGTATTTGGTAGTAGACAATATCTACTGGAATTCACTTTTTAACCGACATCTAAAAAAGGATGAGGTTCTCAAATTTTCTGTACCTTTTTTGTAGGTCTATAAATTTTTACTGAGTAGGCCGATTTCGATGACTCTTTTTATTCGACAGCTGGTGCTCTTTCATTGGTCTCATATTAATTTGAGCGACATCTGGCGAGTAGTTTTTGATTTATCACTGATAATGTGTATTTACTTTACTTCGATTCATTTCATTATTTTTCGATGAAAAATGAACAAAATAAAGTGTATATGATGGTATGTAAGCTCCCGGAGGCGTTTGATTTTAATTTGGTGAAGATCTAATCATTAATTTTGGAGACAGACAACGGAACTCTTCTTAGGAAGGAAGTCGGTACCAATTTCTTTAATTGAGGCACCTGTAAACGTACCTACTTCCTAAGCAAATTCCCTCATGGAATTATTTTACCTCTTTTGAAGGCGGTTTTCCTTCTTTGTCAAAAGATTTTTATATCATTTAAAGTCGCTTCCATAATAATAATGATCGGTTTAGATTAGAATTTTGAAGTGCAGTTGTAACGCAATTATTAAGTTATGGATTATCGATAAACCATCAGGTTATTTCCAGATAAATACATAGATAAAGAAAGATAAAGTACCAGTAACAGGAATCGTTTTTATATTGAGATTGATGACTTTGTTTGACCTTCTTTTGTAACAATGTTGGACTTTATCTATGTTGGTATTATTAATGTTTCTTGGGTTGACAAAGTTTTCGAAATCAAAGGAGCATTTATTACAATCTTTCTGTTGACTACAACTTATCGTGTAGCGATATCCTTATGGAAGCTATAATAATTATTATTATCGTATTATCTAGTCATTGAGATGATGAAAATACATACTATTTTCATTTTCTTAATTTAGCTTAGTTTCATTTTAACACTATGTTGCATAAATGTTTGTTCCGAATGGATACCGAAACCCAAGTTTCTTCGGTTCGCAGACGGACTCTAATACTCTCTACTATTAAGATACAACAACTGCTAGCTTAAAGTAATTGAAGGCGTGAAGGACACTGGTCTCTGCTTATGTCCATGAAACTGGATACGAAAAGCATATCGTGATTACCCGAATCATAGGGAAATTTTGAAGGCCATTCTATTTTCAAGACTTTCTTGTAAGGTGCGTTCTGTACCACCCAGTTTAATGGTGAATCTACGTCTATTTACCACCAACTTTTTAAAATCGGTTGTAAATTGTTTAACGTGTTAACAAACAAATCGGTTTACAACTCCGTTTTGAAAATGATTACAAGCAGTGTTATACCAGTGTTTTGAATGTCTGTCTCCCATAGCAATCCTACAAGCATCTTTAATTTGACTGTATTAGGCCATAATGTTTTGTTACTTGCTTACTCATGATAATATCTGTGCCTGGGTATTCTGCAATAAATTTTCAAATATCCATAAAACATTTCAGTCTATCTTCACTGTGATAACTGCCTGTATACAGATAAATTTAATCATTTATTGTATTGCAAGAATGGACGTAATCTATTATATAAATTCAACTTACGAATGTCACTTCCATTAGCCAGTAAGTTGAAAAATGCAATTGTCGTTGTTAATTGTTCCCACAACCAAGCACTATTTAGTTTAGGGTTTAGTTAATTTTATAAGAAAACGGCACCCCAAGTAATCAAATAGTTATCTTGTACTAGTTAGATGTTTATGTTTAGATACTGTTTTGCTGTATCTGATATTAAGTCCGACGTTATGTTAATCCTGTTTACCACAGCTGACTCGCAGCTGACACTTGAGTCAAGATATCTGCATACTATGTATTTGCAAATTGGGCACATGCAGAGAGTGACGATATTTTGTATTATTACCGGTATTTGGAGTTTCACTAAGACTGCGACTTAAAAGTTGTGACTTTGTAAGTAATTATTAGTGTTTTTTTTTCCGACAGCACTAACATTAACGTAAACTATTTGCTTTTTTTCATTATATGGATAAGTAAAGTAAAGGTAAATTATGAATTATGTCCCAAAAAGTCCAAGTGTATATCTAATTTGTTATAGCGTCTGAGATGATAATCCACTAAACTTTGTACATTTCGTAAAATTACTTAACCCTATAGATAAATAAAGAAACATACATTTCTACATTTCGTACATTTTTACATTCGATATGTCACTGTAAGAAATTGATTGAAAGCGTGTAATTTAGTCACAACTAAACGGTCAGGTTTGATATCGAACTTGTGTGTTTACCCTAATTCATGCATGCATTGTTTATGTAGAACAATTTGCATGTTACAAGCTCTGTTGGAACTAGAGGTGCATCTCTGGCGCTGACTGGAAATGGCTAGTTTCTGTGTGTACTGTAGTGTACTGGCTTTGTGTTAGATGTATTCATCACGTAAGCTATTTCTATAACAATTAATATTCAATTAATTTATTGGCGACTCTATTCAAATAACATTTGTTTTGGAAACTACTCTATAAGTCGACTTCTTGAATTAATTTATGGATCAATCGTGCTTTATTTCGATTTATGGCTCTAAATTTGTTGATTATTACGCCTAATTTCATAGATCAGGTAGATAATTTGTGATAATAACGCAGAAGTAATAAAATATTTAGAGTGGATGAGAGAATAATTTATACCTAACGTAATATTTTCTATACATTTGATTATAAATTGAGCTTCATCTTTTATATTGTTTCACTTTTTTATTTCCGTACATTTCTTTGGTACATAAATAAATTATAGCTCTTAAAAATAAAATGTGTTTGTACAAATTGTAAATGTACATTTATATGTTCGCAAGTAAGTAATACTTCTTTGTACCTATTCTTTGTTGTATTTGATGAATAAACGGCCAAAAAACGAAAGTAAATCAATTACTATTATCTAGTAAGTAAATAGTTTTTTCGTAAACATTTTGATTTATAACTAGGTATGTACACTAAAAACATTTGACTCGTTTTTAATAATTGTGTATTCTTGTTGTTTCATTAGAACTAGTACCTACATTTTTCGTTAATCGCCAATACTCACTATTTTCTATTACACCTTTTTTATTATTTTTATACGCAACATTTTTTTTACACTATACATGTTAATGCTTGGCTACTATCCTTCCTGATGGTAAGCAGTTTGAAGTATAACGTAAAAAACGAAAAAATACATCCTTGCATGGCAAAGTAACAGTTGCAAGGTGTCCTTTCTATTAGGATTCCTTCTCCCCCAATATTATATTGTCATCGGTCTATATATATAGATACATTTTTTTCAATTACGTACTCATACGTCGATGTGAAAATTAGATAAATATTCCATTATATTACATACCAGTGAAGTTAATAAAAGCAAAAACGATTTTTTAATTTTAACGCGGACATTCCGAAAAATAGTGGGTACCCGTTTCCATTTATCTATATTGTGATGTTGTATTTGAGTACTGAATGTTAGAACATTTAAAAAGTTACGAAATAAATGGAAAATATTGGACTCACCTAAAGCAATTAAGATCCACATGTCTCGAATCCTCGATGAAAACAAGAAAACTTTGCACTAAAACTGGACCATACACACCACCCACTTAAAGTTCCCTTAATAAATGATTTTGTTAGACAACTGAATGATAATATTGGTAATTATTTTCAATACCGTACATTTTGAGTTTACGCCACTAGGACAAATGGTGACTTGTTATTCAGGTGGTGTGTATAAGGCCGCCCTACCATTCTTCTAAGTTAAGACAGCGCGTGTGGTCTCAATTCCATTAATACTGTTATATGGAAGATAATTACTGTATGCGTATTTGATTTGTATTGCCTAGGTTATATTAAGTTTGTTGATACCAAATAGAGAGCGATATTTTTAACAAACTTCAAAATAGTAAGAGTTTCTCAATTTTTCTGTATTTTTTTCTTTTTTTATGTTTGTTAACTTTTTACCGGGTGTATCGATTTGAATGATTATTTTTTATTAGAAAGTTTGTGCTTGTCACTTAGTCCCATTTCAGCGATATTTAACGAGTTGTTTTTGAGTTATCCCCAATAACGCGCAATTACTTAACGCGTATAACTTAAGAATCATTATATTTAAACGGCGTGTTTATTGAAGTCGGTTTGTTTTTGGCCATTGACAAAGCGATTATTATTAACTAGATATTTGAATAAAATCCGTTGACATTTTATGTAAATAGTCGGCAAACGGCTTAGATGATTCACTTGATGATAGACGGTCACCGTCATCTAACGACAAAAATGTATCACCGATGCGTTGCCGAAGAATGTCAGGACTTGGCTAGCTGAGAATAAGTTGTTAAAATGTCAGTAATATTTGAACACATTCCTTCTTTGTCACTAATCTCATACGTTTTGCGTCTTGGAGTAATAGGTCTCCTGGATAATGAATAAGTGACTTGTATACATTTGCTATCTATTATACACCTGTATACTGAAGTGAATGAATAAATTACTCTTATCTTCTAATATTTTTTTCTGTAGAATAGTATTACAGTATGGCATAAAGTTCTACTAAGAAAAATGTTAAATTAACGCATTCAAAATCTCGAATTGCATATTTATGTAATTTCATAGGAGCTATAAGATTTGTAAACACAAATCTTGTTGTAAAGATCTTCATTGGCAAGAAGAATCTTTATTGGCTTGTTTAATCATTTGGTTTAGTTTTTAATCTACCTTCGTAACTTCAATTTCAAACATGAAATGATTTTATCATTTTGTTAGTGGCATATTTCAAAATGATTGTGATTGAAACGATCGCATTATTGTTTCAGTATAAAATGCAAAGCACCAATCTTGGATTAACGTTATCTACATGCAAAAAATGGCAACGATCGATTTTAGTAAATAGAGTAGATAAGTATGGCGTGCCAACTTGATTGTCATGTGAATAACGAGAAAAAACACCCATGTGCCAATAACGCACTTACGTGGTAATGTATTGTATGCCAGGTAGTTATGTTCGAGTGGTTCGTGTAATTACAGTCTTAACTTCGGGAAATTATTCATAATTTGAATAATTATGTCTTACTAACTTACTTAATAATAATATAACTTGAAATATAACATCGGCAGCGTTGGCAAATACTATTGCAAATGCAGGCATATGGCCAATCATGGCCAATAGGTACCTGAATAACTTGG
>DWJN01005973.1:0-11034 GCA_018248895.1 Carystus phorcus
AGTACCACAATGAGGTATCTGCGGTGGAATACTATTGCTTGCGTCTAGACGTGAATTCTCGGCAAATAGAGATGCGAGAAGGTTCGCTTTCTCGCTTGCCGTATGAGCCAGGGAGCCATCTGGTTTCAACAACGGAGGCAGTGCAGGCCGACAGAAATTAGTTTCGACCGCTTTGGCGAGAGACCAAAAAGCTCTACTGCCTGATGGATGGCGAGAGAGTTTTGCGCCGATGTGTTTAATGCGGTCGAAATCAACTTCCCGTAATGCCTTTTTGTAGGACTTGGTGGCGAGGTTGAAGGCTCTCTTCTTAGAGCTAATATCCGGAGCTTTGCGGTTTCGAGCGTCAACCCAGGTGAGGAATGCCAGATGTTTACGCTGTTCTGCTCGAGCGCATTCGGCGTTGTACCATGGGTGAGCTTTGCCACCGTCACGAACGTCGTAGAAAGGGATAAAATACTCCATCCCCTGACGTATCGCTTCGGTTATAGCATCCGCGCAGCTCGACGGGTCGTCAGAAGAGAAGCAGACTCGCCGCCAAGGATAAGATGCAAAGAAGTGCCGCATCTCATCCCAATCTGCTGACCTGTAACGCCATACCCGCCGGATATCCCCTAAGTTGTAGTCAGGAGGGGAATATGACGAAACAGCTTTCACCAAACAGTGATCAGATGTTCCTAACTTTAACTTGGGAATTATTAAAACAAGTTCTAAAAATATATCGCAATTTACTTAATATTTGATTTGTCAAATGTATGTTGTAATCGATAGTCTTATGCTAAATCCTTGTCCAGGTGCTCAAAACCGAAGATACCAAAACCGAAGCCAAGGTGGAGGGTCTGAAGGAAAAAATGATCTACCAGTTCCGCGTGAAGGCATACAACAAAGCAGGCGTGGGTGACGCTTCTGAGCCTACTGAAAACCATCTCTGCAAGCACAAGAACTGTAAGTCAACTTTTAAATCATTACTTATCTTTAATTTGAAGTTTTGTGTATTACATACCAGCAAATTAGGTAAAATAACCAGTAACGTCACATTATTACATTCATGTATCATCGGTATTTTGCCCCGACCGCAATTCTTACCCTTCGCTCTATTGGCAGCGTCAATAAAAAATATGCTGAGCTGATAACTTCCGTATTTTTCAATGGAAAACAAGAATAAAATCGATCGATCGATCTATTTATCACACGCAGGCAGACACACACAGATAATTTTCTTTCATTATAATTATTCATTCATAAATATTCAGCTGGTAATTGAGGACCTCGTAATTACGCATCTTTGAATTTCGATCTTTCCTACCGGTAATCTGTATCACAGTTTGGCAGCTAATGTGTGGTATCAAATTATTTGATAGGTACAAACCATCAAATCAAATAAATCAAAGAAATCAAATCTGGGTATATGGTTACCAGAGAGTTATTGCAACGTATGTTTTAAGTAGTGTAGGTTTCGTCGCTTTGTCTTCTGTTTCGTGCTGATTATTCCATGCTTCACAGTGAAACCACGCATCGAGCGCAGCACTTTCAAGTCGGTGATCATCAAGGCAGGGCGCACTCACAAGTGGTCTGTGGATGTCATCGGTGAACCAGCTCCAGAATGTACATGGTAAATATGTTTACGTACGACAGAAAAACAAAAAATGAGTCAGCCGCCACACAATACATCGTATTCAATGATAACTTACCTCCTTTCTTCTCTTTTTTTGTGGCTGACAACGCATCAGTGATGACTTTTGTGTTACTAGTATTCAAAGGCGGTGACAACCACTTACAATCAACTGGCTAGTCGACTTAAACAAATAATGAAATGTGATGTGAACTTTATAAACTAAAAAAAATCGATAAATAGTTAAACAAGCTACCAGTTGCGAAAAAAATTCCTGGCTTTGAGATGTTCGAAGGGCAAGTTCTAGCACAAAAACTTAATGTTATCAAAGTTCCATAAGACTCGAAACAGCACGCAACAACAAGTAACGCTACATGTATCCTCGATGTAAAAAAATTGCAATCATTAATCTGGCATTATTTGTTTATAATAAGAAACTTAAATAACAATATCATCTTTCCAGGTCATGGCGTGAGAACATAAAGCTGGTGAACACCGAGCGCATCAAGATCGAAAACACTGATCACCACACAGACTTCACCATCGTTAATGCAGTTCGCAGGGACACTGGCCAGTACACGTTACGTGCTGAAAACTGCAATGGTTTCGACCAGGAGACTGTTGAGCTCACCGTATTGAGCAAGCCGAGCTCGCCTAAAGGTAACGCTTGATTCCATGTAAATTACATACATATTAATGCAAAGGGGCATTAGGACGACAAAAGAGAATTTGGTGGTCTGTGTGCAGTGGTTTATAGTTTATAGCTTATACATATAAGTACATATGAGTTTCATTCATTCAAAAAGAGTCTAGCAGTACAACAGTGATAGATGGTCATGAAGATAATGCATAAAAACCCACGAGAAATGTAAGCTCATAGAGGCTTGAGAGAATTCATAATATAATTTATTTTTGGCCATAACCGAAATACAGTATACAATGTATTAATCATAGTAGTACGAGTAGAGTAGGTCTACAATATTATCAACATAAATTGAATCTAGTGAACGAGCATCGTTTCTATAAATCAATATAACTTATGTTTGCTTCGTCTTTCGTTATAGGTCCTTTGGAAGTAACAGATATTCACGCAGAGGGATGCAAAGTTAAATGGGAGAAGCCTGAAGATGACGGTGGTTCTCCAGTTAAGGAATACGAAGTGGAAAAGATGGACGTTGCCACTGGAAAATGGGTTCGTGTCGGCAGGTCAGTATCTGTTGTTTTTCAGCATACCATGAATTTTATTATAGGTGCTGTATGAATGAATTTTATTATAGGTGCTAGGAAGGCACAATATATTCAAAAAGTCAATATATGTAGGTATATCTATATTATTCAGTTTACTCGTTTTGTAACTAGCTTTAGCTTAATCAGTTTCCGGAATCAGAGCATGCATATTTGTGTCACTTAATCGGCTGGTTTACATTCAGGGTTGCTGGTGACAAGAAGCCCTTGGAGATGGAAGTGACTGGGTTAGAACCTGGTCATCAGTACAAGTTCAGGGTGACGGCCGTCAACGATGAGGGAGACTCAGAGCCATTGGAATCCGAGCGCCCAATTACGGCCAAAAATCCCTTCGGTATGTGACCTAGTTGTAATTCTAGGAAAAAAATAATCTTCATGGCATAATTTAACAAAAAAGGAACATAAAATATGAATATAATTAAGCACAATAATAATTTTAAGCATTGACAAAAACTTTACTTTGCAGTAAATTTAATAAAGAGACAAAAATATCAAATTATCTATTTTTCCACAGACGTCTCCGACAAGCCCGGCAACGTGGAAGTGGCTGACCATGACAACCAGAGCGCAGAAATCAAATGGGATCCACCCAAGTCAGACGGTGGTGCACCTATCCAGAAATACATCATACAGAAACGCCCGAAGGGTGGCGATTGGGAGAACGCTGCAGAGGTGATTATTTAATGTGTAAATCAGACATTGGTCAAGGACAGACCAATAATTTCCAAGACTAAACAATCTAATTTTGTACATTCAAGACTAAACGATCTAATTTTCTTACACTTTCTTTTTTTAGGTACACTTTCTTTTTTTAGTTTCATAATTTCTGCATGAAACTTAAAATTTTAGTCTTTTAATTGCGCATTACATCAAATCACGTGATATCTGTCTACAAAGATGCTTTCACTGAGTATTTAAAAACAATTAAGTCTTAATTTTTTTTATTATCAATCCCCAGGTACCTGGAAATGCAACATCTGGAAAGGTCGAAGGCCTTCCAGAAGGTGGCGAGTTCGAGTTCCGCGTGATCGCCGTTAACAAAGCTGGACAGTCCGAGCCATCAGAGCCTACCAAGATGACCACTATCAGGCACAAAGCTTGTAAGCATCACTTTTAAAGATATTATTGACATTGATATCCAAAAATATGTCGATGTTTTTGTTGATGCTATAAAAACTTTAGTATGAGCTCAATGACCATCCAAAACCATTACTCCCAATCTTCTGGATTTGTGCGTTTTCCAATCCTAAATACATCACTACTTACTATCAGATAAGATTGTAGACAAGCATTGACTTACCCGTATAATAAGTAAAGTACTCATATAAAAAGAAAAATGTTAGATAAATAGTTTCGTGATGATACTTAGTGGGTTGATCGATTCGGATACAATTTTTAAAATCTGAAACGCTGGACACCACTTTGACCATTGTTAATATTTATGTATTTTCAGTGAAACCACGCATCGACCGCACAAACTTGAAGCCGTTAGTAGTACGCGCTGGAAAGCCTATCTTCTTCGATGTCAACGTCAAAGGTGAACCGGCACCGAAGGTGCAATGGTTCCAGAAATGGAAGACTGAAGAGAAGGAGGTATGATTTCGCATGCTGTATGTAGATAAAACTTACATTTTTAACTCTGAGGGGCACCATAAATAAAGACGCAGGATATTTTGGTTTTGTGTACTTTGAAGTTAAGAATTCTGAAGCTAATAATATACATACATATCTTAAATATCATAGCAGCCCATTCCGAGACACAAATATAGGTATAAATTACTAGCAACTATTGGACTTGATAATAGCTGCTTCAGAGCTAAATGTCACTCCAAGTGCTACAAATTTATAGTCCACTTCCTAGTCCACAAAATCTTTACAAATAAAAATATAATAACACTTAAATGTCGATGATATTACCTTGAATGTAATCTACGAAGTATGAACGCGTAAAAATTATCACTAAAATTCACTTATCACTCGTAACAGCGTTGACATTGCTTAGTTGCATCGTACGAGGGACGAGAATAAAGAACTATAATAACAAGTAACTAACGTCCTACAGGTCACAGAAAACGTTATCAACGTGGATTATAACACCAAGCTGGATATAAAAGAAGCAGTGCGTGCTATGACCGGCACATACCGCATCCTCGCTACTAACCAACACGGTAGTGATGAAGCGGACGTAGAGATCACGGTGCTATCATCACCGAGCAAGCCGCAAGGACCACTCAAGGTTACTGACGTCACTAAGAATGGATGTAAGCTTGCCTGGAAGAAACCTGAGGATGATGGCGGTAAGTAAAATTGCTCAATAAGGCATGTGAAGATCTATTGGGCAGTATGTTTGAAAACCCGCCATATTGTATACGAGAGGTTGATTGTAGGGCGACAGATTATTATTTGTTGTTTGGGTATTATTGGTAGAGGTTCTTTCATTAAGGATTATTAAGCTCCGTTATTTGAATCGGCCGGGCACCAAGCGACTACTTCATCATCATGATCCTATAAGCATTATTTCTATGCTATTGTTTCATAGTATTAGGTTTAATAACAAACTTGCATCAAACAGTAATAATTTATGTATTTCAGGCAAGCCTATTACTGGCTACGTGGTTGAGAAGCTAAACAAAGCCACTGGACGATGGGTACCTGTCGGCAAGACCGATGACACCGAGATGGAGATCAAGGGTCTCCAAGAGGGAGAGGAATACGAGTTCAGGGTGAAGGCTGTCAACGAGGAGGGAGAATCCGAGCCGTTGAAGACCGATCACTCGATTATTGCTAAGAATCCCTATGGTAAGGATTAAAAAAACATGAATATCTAAATCTATAAACGATAATATATCCAAAGCAATTTTTTTTTCGGGAACATATTAACAAAGTATAACCGTTAAAAGTATTCCGTTATCTAGAAAACCAAATCTTGTGCACTTTCTCGATATCTTTTGGGAGACTGGACTATTAAGAAATATTTTAGCTAATTTTGTCGAATAATACCAGATTTGATTGAAGTTAGATTGTATTTAATTTAAAAATTATATTAAGTAACAAGTCGAAAATGTTTCCATAAGTAATATTAACAAGTCTAATGTACGAAGTTATATATTCCGATCCTTGTCTGTATCTAATATGTCTTTCGTTATCTTCTTCAGATGTCCCCGGCAAGCCCTCAGTACCAACAATCGAAGATTGGGATGTGGATCGTGTGGATCTCAAATGGGAAGCACCGAAGAACAACGGTGGCGCGCCCATCACAGGCTATGTCATTGAGAAGAAGGAGAAGTTCGGACAATGGCAGGAGGCGCTGGTTACAACGGTAAGTACTTACTTGGAGAGAGAGTAGAGTAAGACTTATTTGGAGAGATATTTGTAATATTCATGGCTACGTAAGAATATTTTTAAAGGGGTGACGATAAGCAACAAATAACTTAGCGTTTTGTTTAGAAAAATATTATAGCAATATTAATGAATACTGCGTGATTTAAACACACTAAAATTTAAAAATATTATCATAGATCTTTCAATATTAAAGTTAGTCACCAAGATTATATACCATGTTCGTGAGTATTACTTTAAATATTAAAAAACTTGGTGAAAATTCAAGGTCCAATGTGTTATAAATAGTGTTAGAAACTTCTGTTACGCTTAATTCATTTTTATTATTTGTTTACATCAAAATAGTGTAGCTTATACTAGATAAGCACCGGTGATTTTTTTGGGATTTTCGAATATTCTCGCTTAAGCAAAATGTTGTATAAAAGTGCAAAATTTCACAAAAATCGTTTACCTACAGACGCCAGAATGCAAAGCCCGTGTGCCGGATCTGAAGGAAGGCAACACTTACCAATTCAGGGTCCGCGCCGTCAACAAGGCCGGCCCAGGAGAGCCTGGCGAGCCCACGCAGCCACATGTTGCTAAGGCTCGATTCTGTAAGTGTATTTTGTACGTTTGGATATAATTACCATTAATCTATGGTGGGACATGAGGTTTTTTTTAATTATACAGAGCACTACACACTACACATTCTAGCCCTAGTGTCGTGGCTGCCATGGACAATATGCAAAGGCAAAAACACACCCAAACTAAATATAGGAATTTAAACTCATTCTGCCTCGCTAAGAATCAAATCCAAAGTCTTTCGGGTGGCATTTCGGCATGGTGACCATTACGCCGCGTAGGTTTTATCAATATTGATTCTGCCTTGCCAGTACAAAAACTGTATTGAAGTCCTAAAAGAACATACAATTGATATGATAAATGGAAGTTTGATTCCAATTAGAAGAGATTACACATTAACAGATTACAGACTAGATTAAAAAAATCATTTTTAAGGACTATTGAATACACTTTCAGCCAACCTTTTACTTAACAACGCACTTGATGGTGTTAAGGGATAAAACGTACATATATTTCATAAGCTAAAATTTACAATTTATCTCACAGTGAAGCCACTCATCAATCGCGACAAGATGGTTGCGATCCGCGTTCGCGCTGGCACCACCATCAAGTTGGACGTCGACATCAAGGGTGAACCTCCACCGACCAAGACCTGGAGTTTCTCCAACAAGGTATAGTGAAAAGCAAACAAGCACTTCAAACTTTGATTGAAGCAATACGTTAGTGTTAACTACCTTCTTAATGCTGCTGAGAGATTACATTTTAATGGTAGCATTCACAGTCTAGTGATTTAATAAAGAAATATTTTTTTACACATTGATTTTCGCTCCGAGCATCAGTTAAGAATAGATCTTAAAAGATTTTCTTTGCTGCACAAACTTATACCTAATGATGGCATGTGTAATTTTAATTTTCCTTTAGACCCTGGAAACTGGACCTGGCATTAAGATAGAGAATGAGGATTATAACACGAAGCTTCAGATCTTCGACTCCACGTGGAAGAACTCTGGCATCTACACGCTGAAGGCTGAAAACGAGTCCGGTGTGGATGAAGCTACAGTTGAAATTACTGTACTTGGTAAGTGATGAATTATAAGCGATTTGCACGAGGTCTATCAAAGGATTACGTGGTTACTCTGACTTAACCTTTCAATCTTAAATATAAATTAAAACTTCAAAAAGATTTTTTTTCTTACATTTGAGTATAGGTACACATGATGTAAGTGAAAAGATTCCATTGGTGAATTCTTGTATTGATCTTTAACTTATTGGTTACTAAGTTTAAGAAAATAGAAAAAATAAATATATAATATACTAACATATTTATATTATTTCACAGACAAACCAGGCAAACCTGAAGGTCCTTTGGAAGTATCGGACATCCACGCAGATCATGTCAAGCTAGCATGGAAGAAACCCAAACATACTGGCGGTCTACCGCTCAGTGCATTCGTTGTGGAGAAGATGGATACCCTCACTGGAAAGTGGGTTCCAGCTGGAACTATCGACCCAGATACCTTGGAAGCCACTGTTACTGGTAAACATCATACTATAAAATTAAATTTAACATTCTTAATATTATGTTTCACTGTAATTAAGGTATTTAAAAGTATTAACTATAACTTAAAACACGGTGGAGGACAATTGGTATAGAATAATATCCAAAATTAATCACTAAATAAATTTCCAATATAGGTCTACCTTTCTGGATATTATTCAGTACCAATAGCAGCAGCTACTTGAATGATTTCTTAATTTGAGATTAAGTTAAAATTGCATAACTAATGTGACAACAATTTCCTCTTTACAGGTTTGGAACCGTTACACTCATACCAGTTCAGAGTGAAAGCACTCAACGAAGAAGGTGAATCGGAACCTCTAGACACTGACCATGCCATCCTCGCCAAAAACCCATACGACGTACCTTGCCCCCCTGGTCTTCCAGATATTGTGGACTGGGACGAGAAGTCGGCTAAACTCAAATGGGAGCCACCTATCAGAGATAATGGTGCTCCCATTACTGGATACATCATCGAAGTCATGGACAGAGATAGAGGAGAATTTGTTAAGGTTTGTCAATTCATTTGTGAATTTATTTTAGGTGAGAATTATGACGTGAAACAACATAGTAATTTCATTTCGTTAATGACGCTCTCAACTGATATTTCAATGAGTTCATTATAATGATAAGCGTTACAGTTAATCTAGTAATTTTTAAATCTACTATAATTTATTAACTTTTAAATTAACAAAAAATGATATTAAGTTAATATTATTTTCATCGATAAGTTTTTATGGTTCTGGAGTATTGCCATATATAAAGGTAGAAAATAAAATGTTAGTATGGCAAAAATGTTCACAAATTTTACTTACATTTTCTTTCCTTTTTTTATAGGCCGCAGAAATTCAAGGTAACATCTGTCAGGGAACAGTCCCTAAGCTGGAAGAAGGTAACCAATATCAGTTCAGAGTACGTGCTGTCAATAAGGCAGGTCAATCGGAGCCATCTGAAAACACCAACTGGCATACTGCTAAGCCTAGATTCTGTAAGTTTTCTAAAGACGTTTTTTCTTTATGTAATTATTCTGATCAGGACTTTTTTAAAAGATCCTACGGAATTGGGAAATAGTATGGGTTTTGGATTAATACAATTTGTCCTACTTGGTATGGTTCGCAAGGCTACAGTAGAGTGTGATCAGAATAAGGATCTAAATGAGGAAATAACTTACAGAAGAATCGCCTTCATATCCCATGTTTAAGTTAGGTCCAATTGTAGCGTTTTTAATTTAATAAATTTATAAGAATATTTTTAATGCATTGTTTGCATCTTACAGTGAAACCAAGAATCGACCGTACAAACCTAAATCCACTGACCGTGAAGGCTGGTCTGCCTGTCTCCCTTGACGTCAAGGTCTTCGGAGAACCTCCAGCGACTGTCACGTGGTACTTTAAGGGAGAGGAACTAAAGAACAGAGAGAATTTGGAGATTATTAATGTCGATTACAACACCAAGTTCCTGATGACTAAGAGCAAACGCGCTAATACTGGCAAATATGTGATTAAAGCCAAGAACGAAGTCGGAGAAGATGAAGCTGAAGTTGAAATAACTATTGTTGGTGAGTAAAAAAAATGCATTTTTATTAAATAATCAACATAATAAACGGAACAGTAATACTTTTCTGAGTATAGAGAAAAAAATATAATTCTTGAACACTACTTATCGTTGTAAAATACCATTGATTTGTTACCGAATGTTCATAACATTTTTTGTTTCTTCAGGTAAGCCATCTAAACCGAAAGGTCCATTGGAAGTGGCTGACGTCACCAAAAACGGCTGCACCCTCACTTGGCAGAAACCGGAAGACGATGGTGGAACTCCTATTGAATACTATGAAATTGAGAAACTTGATCCACTTACTGGTAGGTCCAATCATAATTTCTTAATCTTTATAATAAAATAATATTATAGAACTTTTATTATTTATTTAAATTTTATTGAATACGGTACTATATCAAGATGCTAATTACGAGCTTAATGCTTAAAGCATTCTCCGCTATCTATCTCTCGATGATTGTTGACAATGAAAATATGAATTATAACGCTTATTTCTTAGAAATCGTTTCCATTTTACAAATAAGACACGTAAAATTTCATATTACTACTTTCTAAGAATCTCATGAATTCTACTTTTTCAAAATAGTACTGTCGACACAAACGGATCTTAAAGTTTACTTATATCATCAGGCCAATGGATCCCATGTGGTACGGCTAAGGACTGCAAGGCAAATGTGACCGGTCTACAGGAAGGCAAACCATACAAGTTCCGAGTGAAGGCTGTCAATAAAGAAGGAGAGTCTGAAGAATTGGAAACTGAGAAACCGATCATTGCCAAAAATCCGTTCGGTAAGTTTCATTTACTATATTAATTAGTGTAGCAAAAGTAGTAGTCTAAAATAGTAAGTAAGATAAAAAATAAATAATTAAAACAATAATAAGAATTTTGGAATACCTTCCCTAGGTAAAAGTATAAGATAAAAAGAAAGTAATATAATTTTCATGTCTTCCGAATGATGATAATGTATGTGGTCTTGAAATATCAGACAACCATATTTATTTTTTAAAAATCTTTTGTTGTTTTGTGACTAGTTAATTTAGGTTTTATTTAACAACATGCTATGTTTTGTTACCAGATGAACCTGGTAAACCCGGCCGCCCAGAGCCACGCAACTGGGATAAGGACTTTGTTGAACTGGAATGGTCTCCACCCAAGGACGACGGC
>DWJN01005974.1:0-11032 GCA_018248895.1 Carystus phorcus
AGCTCAGCTCCTCCCCAGGCAACACACCTCGCCTGGCGGGAGATCTCCCTTTGCCAAAACAGAAAGGGGGATGGAGAGGGGGCTGGATTGAGTGATGGTGATGACTATTGACGACTTTCGCGTCCACTCATTAATGGCCCATTACAGAGGTTGGGGAGAGTATTCCTTGAAGTGGGCTAGAGCAGTGATGGACAAAGTTCGGCCCGTGTGCCACCTCCGGCCCGCGGCAGTATTTAATCCGGCCCCAGAGATCCATTGACATAAATAATATAACGTATGGCTCGAAGTTTTAAAGCAAAATGCATTTTTTTCTATAATTGGCCCCCGCATTAAAAATGTTTGCCCATCACTGGGCTACAACATCATGGTGCTAATAGCAATAGACCGACGGTGTACCATACCCTCCGTAGCAGATAAATATGTTCAAGAAATTTCTGCCCCTAGCGTCACATTTTGATAGCGGCCGCGCCCGCTGTTAAGCAATGTGTAGTTCGGTCGATCGTATAAGATTGACACCAGTTGCTGGGCTATGAGCGCATCGATTGATAACTTCATTGATGTTTTTAATATGAAAATCTTACGGCTAAAGTTTGGTGTTAACATCAAATTGACTGTCAAAAGAATGTCAGACGATGTTTGTTAGTAACAAAAGATCCTGTAACACTTAAAAAAATGTGCTGTACAGCTCGGGCCGGCGCCGCTAAACCAGTGGATTCTGAAGAGAAGCGTCGTCGCGCGGCGGAGCGCGAGGGGCGGAGGCGCGCGCGCCGACTGCGGCGCGAGGCGGCGGCCGCCGGGGGCGCTCCGCCCGCTCACCGCGAGGGGGACTCCAGTGACGACGAACTGCCGCCCAACGAACAACAACTATTCTGTAGGGAAATCGGTGAGTCCTATTTTAAGTATGTATGTGTTTTATTTTCCATACTTATTTTTTAGCAATTTAATACATTGAAACATTTTTAGATAGTTTACAATCTAGGTCCAGGGTATCCCACAATTTTTGAGTGAAATAAATAGCACTGCACTCTGGTCTGTCTGGTCTGGTCTGGTGTATTGTATTTATGTGCATATGTATGTTTGATTTTATTTCAAAGTATCTTTACCTTTCTTTCTTCAAAATCAATATTTTTATTAAATGTAGGTATTTATATCAACTTGATGTAAAACCTATCACCGTTTTGGAGAATGTTAAGGACTCATTTTTGCGTTTTCCACTTTTTTTATTGCCGTATTTTTTTTGTTCTTAATTATAAGTAAATGCTTGACTAAAGTGTTACCTGATGGTAAGCGGTGATGTAGCCTTGGGTGTTAAAGCGCATTAACTTAGACGAAGCGTATTCACCGTTGACTTGAAGACATTAACTTTGTATTTGAACAAAACAAAGCAAGTAATCGGGAGGATGGTCGCGGTGTTTCAGCGGCGATCCGCTCGGAGGCGGCGGCGCTGTTCGCGGACGCGCTGCCGGCGTGGCGCGGCGTGCGCGGCGTGTGCGCGCGGCTGGCCCGCTGGCGGCGCCGCGAGCCCGCGCTCTACGGCGACGCCTACCTCGCCGACTGCCTGCCGCGGCTGCTCGCGCCCTACGTGCGACACGAGGTAACCTTTACCTCCACCTCTACTGTGTCTATCTGAGTACTGCTACAACTGACAGCGTATTTTACGCCTTATTGCTTTGCACTTAAAATTGGATTTTGATTAACAAGTACATAGTTTGGACCATATCGATAAAAAATTGGTGAATTCGTATTTTTGTATATTGTTTTTGCACTTAAAATTCGATTTTGATTGACGAAAGTATATAGTAATTTGGATAATACCAATACAGATTCAGTGTATAGGTATTTTAAACTTTATTGCTTACAATTAAAATTGAATTTTAATCGACAAATAAATACGTTGTAATTTAGCAGTACTAAGTAAAGCTTTACTTCACAACCACATGTACACAGGGATTTAATGCTTGCAACATAATTATGTATGTATGTTTAAAGCATAATCGTGTTATTAATCAGCCATTCGCTTTTCCACAGCTCATCTTGTGGAATCCGCTGGCAGACGAAGACAACGAGGACTACGAGAAAATGGACTGGTACAAGTGAGCGATATATTTTATATTAATTTCCCTGTTTTGGTTACTCAATTTTATGTAAAATCACACGCTGCTATAATTGCATTAAAAGTGAGTTTTTGTTTTTGTACATATAAACTTAAACACAAGTTCTTCAATTTTGATCCTTCGAGCCAAATCCGAATGAATGGTATTACTACATCTGATTATAGATTTCCTATAGAAATACTGTCGAGGTTAAGGTTATTTATAAGTATGTGGAAGTCACCAATATGTGTGCGTGTTCTGATGTGAGCAGGTAACTGGTGTTGTTACGGTGATCAGTATTGAGTATGAGGGAACACACAAATGATGCACACGAGATTTGATTTCATACTAAATTTTATTTGTAAAAATATATATTAAGGCGTGCGTGTCATGTTACTAATACCGAGTAGCGTTGCGTAATATTTAGTGCAATGACGTTGTTTATGCTGCTACAAGTATATCAATGCCTGCAGTAACCTGCTTGACAGTAGTAAGTTCTGTTCAATGTGTATTGATGTATGTATCGTCACGTACAGATGTCTGATGATGTACGGCACGAGGAGCGAGAAGCTGTCGAGCGACTCGGAGCAGTCGTCGGGGGAGGAGGGGGGGCGGCCGCCGCTGTCGGAGGAGGCGGTGCGGCGCGACCAGGACCTCATGCTGGTGCCCACCATCGTGGACAAGGTGCTGCTGCCCAAGCTCACAGGTAACTTCCAAGATGTAGTACAGTTAGTATTATGCGGAAAATCTTTTTATTAAAATTACTTTTTACTTTACAGTAGAATCCCGATTATCCGGATCAAATAAAACCAGGGGTACTCCGTATATTCGAAAATGCGGATAATCGATTTCAAAGAAAATTAAACAATGCATATTTAAGTTTTAATGTCGATAATGAATTACATAATGCCTATGTAGTTAAAAATTTTGCACCCCTTTATACCTATAAATATAAATTGAATTGTATACCTGAGACAGGTAGGACAGCGAATTTTTTTATATGATGCTATTAATTTATGAACTTATCGTCCTGAATAAAGAATCTTTGACTTAAAATTCTTAACCTAACTTATACTAATATGGGTCAGCTCCACACCGTTCAAGTATTTTTTGATGATCATTGTTTATGCTCGTTACTAATATGTGTCAGCTACACACTACACCATTCAAGTAATTTTTTATGCTGGTCCCCAGAACTGGTGGAGCAGGCGTGGGACCCGATGTGCGTCCGCGCGTGCGTGCGGCTGCGTCAACTGCTGGTGCGCGCGGCCGAGCTGCCAGTGGCCAGCTGTCTGCCGCGGCTGGCCACTGCGGCCCGCGCGCGCCTCGCCGCCGCGCTCAACGCCGACGTCTTCCTGCCGGCCCTGCCGCCGCAGTCAGTACAACTACCACAGTATTACTGTCATAACATATGGTGTCTTGAGTTCTTATGCTAATAGTTAACGTTCATTGAGTTTTATATCGTTATTGATAACTTGTAACGAGTAAAAAATAGAGATGAAACGGTTAGCAGTTTAGCTGGATACCACATATGCAACCAACCTCGTACCGGGACAATCGGCTGCCGCAAGGAAGATACGCAATAGCATGAGAACTTAGTTTTTACTTTAAGTTAGCGAAAATTGATTTCAATTGTTATCCTTGTTTTTGGCGGACAGCTAAACAAATGCTAAAATATTTTTCTGAGGCTGGCATTTATAAAGACAAGCGAAACTGAATTGCACAGGTATTAGTTTGACCTTATTGCAATATAAGTACTGATTCGTTTTCTAAATTCTTATAATTTTGTGTTTACTGATTGTATTTCTTACGTAATACTAACTAAATAAAACAATTGATTACCATTTTTTAATGTAGTATTAAGCCGGATACGCTAGATATTCGGTATTCGGCCGGATAGTATTTAGACCGCGGCCAGGGCAGTTAGCGAGTAGTTACTGTAGTAAGAAACCTGTGAAGTGGTAGTATAGGTAGTTCCGTGTGTCGACAGAGTGATGGAGGGCGCTGGCGGCGCGTTCTGGCGGCGCTGTCTGGGCGGCGGCGTGCGGCTGCTGCGAGCCGCGCTGGCGCTGTCCGCGCCGCCCGCCGCGCTGCACGCCGACCCGCTGGCGCTCTCGCTTATCGGTAATACTCCCTTTTTTATCATTTTTAATACCCCATACGTATAGAACAAATACAACTTGTATAAAAGTAAAAAAATATTATAATAACTTAAAGACGGTACAAGGAAATAAGTGAAGTCACTTGGTCTCTGGTAAAATTGAAAGCCATCAATTTAAACACCAAAATTTAAAAAAAAATCCAATATCGACCTTATTACAAAACGTGGATTAGCTACAGTGCCGGTTGAAACTTCTATTAGACCATGGACGAAACAAAAAAAACTAAACTAAAATAAACCTTGGCTTAAAGTATAGCATTAAAGATAAGCCTATACTTGATATTCGTCGTTTAGACCTTATTTTGTAATAAGGCGGCGGTAAATCTAAATAAGATTAACTGCCAGTTTCTGAAAGGCTTGTCAAAATTTCGTTCATATAACAAGCATGTTAACGTGAAAGTTTTATGAAGTCAAATCGAGTTTCTGAAACGTCGATTAGCGAATAATTTCTGAATAATCATGCTTTCTGCAACCCAATTGACGTTTGACAACAGATTTGACAGTGAATTTCTTAATTTTTTCGTTGATCAGCCTTTCAGAAACCGGCCGTAAATCACATAATACTATACAAAAATAGGTATGTGTGATTTTAACTTTGTGTATTTTTAAATCTTTTTCCTTTTATTTTTAAAACAATGTCACATATCACTTCATTTACTTTAATATAAACAATCAAAATTACTCAAATATGTATGTATATACATATATTAGTTAAATATTAATTTTATGTCATTAGGATTAGGGACACTAATGCTACAGTAAAATTCTGTATTCGAGTATTACTACACGAATATTAAAGATAAACTCATTAAGGACAGATTAATATTGAATTATAACAATAACAGATTCTAGGCACACAATTTAATCGTTACAGTCTCGGTGCGAACAATGTGATTAAAAATCCTTGTATCGAATTAACGCGAGAACGTTAATCCCCAAGTATTGAATTACGAGAGCGAAAAGTTACCAGAGTTATTATTGAAATCAGATGAACTGGGTTATTGTAAAGGAGCTGAATTCCTCCGTATAATAAATCTCTTTCGGCCCGGTCCGTGTAATGAAATCGGTCGGTACAAGTCGTCCTTAGTAATACTGTATTGGGGTCAAAGGACAATGCCAGAGAATTATTATAAACAAGGTTTACACTTTGGACAATGTATAAATACTTTCTACTAATTTCAGGATACTCTTCCGTTAGTCGGATTTTCGGATAGATCGAGACAGGTGCATATTGTCGGATAGTTTATTATTAATTATAATATATTAATTGCTTATTTGAAATCAATCCGAGCCATTATTATTAAATCTATATAATATATAGAGTAGTTATTATTATTAAATCTATATAATACTAGTAGACCCGGCCACGCGTTGCTGTGACTAAGGTTTACATACTCAATTCAGTAGACTTATTCCGCCATCTGTTAGAATCTTATGGAACTGATTCTTTGTAAGGTATTAAATAAACATTTTGCAATAAAATAATATTGCGACTATAAATTGAGATGTAAGCCATCCTATCTTTTAAGTTTGATCAAACTGGACACGGTGTGCAAAATTTGATTAAAATCGGTTAAGTAAGTAGTTTAGGTGTCCATCGTGGACAAACACCGTGACACGTACTTTATATATATTAAGATATAGAGATATTATAGAGAAATTCTTTGTAACCATTTTCGAGAATAATGCATTTGCGTAAGAGTAAGTTCGACATAGTTTAAATGAAAGAGAACAAGAAATGAAAAAATATATATGTATATTATTATGCATTTTAAGTAGATTTATTAAACAAAAAAAAACATAGAAAAGAAGTAGATTGACAAAATATATTACAATAGAATTTTTAATAATTAAAATAAGTTGGAGATCATCATCATCGAAAACAAATGAAATTATATTCGAATTGCAAATAATTATATTTGAAATACTCAAAGAATATTAAACTTAGAATGAACATACAATTATCCGCTGTCTGTTACATTCAGCGATGTAGACATACTAACGCTTGTTAAATTCAAATTATTTATAACAAGATGCTCCGAAGACGTTGCTTTGCAGAGTATGTTATTCGTATCATATCTTCGTACATTGAATGTGTAAACAAATTCAGTTAAATTGTCTATTTCGTCTAAGGAACTCAAAGCTCACTTAACGAAATTCAAAAATTACTATAAACAACAACCTCAGTAATATTATACATCTTATCGTATTTTAATATATATAAAGTATGTGTCACGGTGTTTGTTCGCGGTGGACTGATATACTATTTATTTAACCGATTTTAATCAAATTTAGTACACCGTGTCCAGTTTAATCCTACTTGAAAGATAGGATAGGTTACATCTCAATTTATAGTCGCAAAATTATTTATTTATTTATTGTATGAAAAATATGTAGATGTTGACTGGTTCTGAGACCTACCCAATATGCACACAAAATTTCATGAGAATCGGTCGAACCGTTTCGAAGGAGTTCAATTAAAAACACCGTGACACGAGAGTTTTATATATAAGATGAGACTGGATTTGGTTTTTCATTCGATCTTATGTTCTTGCATGTAACAGGCATAATTTTAACAGAGCGAAGAAAAGGAAAGGTTACTCTTTTAATAATATTGAAAATAATACATTTACTGAATTTGTTAAAAAAAAACACTTTTGATAAACTATTGGGTTTTCCAAGTTACAAATGGTTGTCGGTTAATTAGGTATGAACTTTTATAGACCAAAAATAGTATTTCTGAAATCTAAAAAACGTAACTACGGAGAGATGTGGGCTCTCTGTGCGTCTTCTGCCGTCTGTATAATGGGGAATGTTCTGATGAACTGTTCGATTTAATACCTGCGGTTAATTTCCGTCATCGCTCAGTACGATGCAAAATCAGGTTCCACCAACGCCACCTGGACACCTGGCGTTCTTTCATAAAATTTTCACGACACTTTCTGCCCCGTACGTGTAAACTGTGGAACGAACTTCCTGCATCAGTGTTCCCACAGTGCTATGACATGGGGTCTTTCAAGAAGCGGGTCTATTGCTTCCTTCTGGGCCGGTAACGTTGGTGACATCTATGATGCTGCTAACATGGGCGACGGTGATCACTTACCATCAAGTGACCCGTCTGCTCGTTTGCCAGCTTAAGCATAAAAAACAGTAAAGTCTGGATAGGGCATAAAATAGTACTTATTTTTCAACAATATTTTGTATTGAGAAATGTACCTATTTGATTTGGAATCAGCACATTTCTACCGATATTAGACAATAGATTATCTAAGAAAACTACATATTTATTTTTAGATACAACTTCATATACTTATACCGCATGAAATTGGTCATTCCTTTTTGTATTCCTTTGTAATATCTTCTTTTTATGTTCATTGTTCCGAGAATCTGTTATTAATATCGAATATAAGTTTTATTTCACGCTCTAAGTGAACATGCTAGCTACAGCTAACGTACGGTCATGTGGAAAATGTATTTTGCTGTGTTGTCTTACAAATGTTGCAAACGTTACGATATATCTACATATAACGTTAGCCAACGTACAGGTAGTAACAGCTTAATTATGATTTATTGAGCGATGCCGATTGACAAAACATTTTTGTAGTTGACTTATTTGGAAGACTGACTTAAAAGCTGCCGTTTCATTGAGGGAGACCAGTTTAATTAATAGTGTAGTCGTTTTAATAAAACACAATACGAAGCTCCTCCTATTAACGTGTGCATGCTTAAATGCGGTAAATTGGGTTAGGTTAGATTATTTTAAATTAAAACAGAAATAAGCATCCCGTACAGCGGGGTTCCTTTGAGGACTGAGTACCGTCTCGCTATACTGCTCAGCCATCTGGCTTATCTGCCAACGGACATTTAAACTTCTAGCTGTTTAATTTATGGCTATTTGTATCAGGTGGCTAACTCATTTATGCTCTCTGTGTAGTCGATGATTTAACGAGAAAATATGGATTTCCATTTAAATTATAATAACTGTATAATGATCCCTTCAGTTTTCAGTTTTAGTAAAAGCGTAAATACATAGATGTGTTCAACACTCTGATAACATTGGAAATTGAAGATTATTTCTATAAAACTTTATAAATATAGATTGTATTGTTTCTAACACAAAAATATTAATTTCTTACATAAAGTCATATTAAGTACAATTTATTAATTGTTAATATGTTTTTATTTACTTTGTTACCTGTCTTGTTTATTGTACTTTTAAGTCTATGGCAAACAATTCTAATGCATGTAATATGTTCATGTTATTTTTATTGAAAACTTTCATCCATAACGTATTCGATTGTACTTGGCCAGCCGAACAGGTTATTATATTAACATAATCGTCCAATCTAGCTTACACTGCATGCTTGATGTAGTCTGATATAAGCCTCAATCAATAACCAAATTGGTAATTGGTATATAATAATATTTAGCATACATTCCCCTTTGTCAAACACATCAGTCACTACATGACACGTTGTAACCTGCAAGCGATGACGATGGCTCACGAAAGTACACTCAATCACTTTGCTTTAGGTTGTATAATATGATACACTGATAGTTATTGGCTTAATTAAAGGTGATGTTAAATTCATTATAATTAAGTAGTAATCATTTTCATTGTATCTATTTTTTGGTTCTGCTAGATAAAGAGGTTTTCTATTTTTTAGAAGAGTACTCGTAGTCTTGGGTTCTCGTAGCTAAGAAACTGTGGACGCGGTTCGTACTTAGACGAATGCCAACTATAGACAAACAATATTTTGAGCATTTCCTTCGGAAGGCAAGTTAAGCCGTCGGTCAGTTGTTTTCTTACATAGCAGTCGTTGAGCTACGTCGGAGGTGTTCAGCCGGTACAAAACCTCCCGACTTTTGAGTTGGACATTAACCCAGACCCTCTAGTAATGTATGGAGCAGCGTGGTAGAGTGAGATCTAGACCTCCTTAAAATAATCAGGAGAGACCCTTGCAAGTTTCAAGTGATCAGGTTTTGGTTGTATCCTTGGTTTTCTGTGTTATCCTTAGTACCAAAAACTCAGGGAATGCTAATGTGGGAGCTATAATCATAGCATTGTTTATTCATTAATTTATGCAAACATTTTCTTTATTTACGTACAACCAGACTTTCGCCTACAAATATACCTAATACACTGTTGCATACATACTTATAATAAGAATAAGAAACATTTATTTTATCAAGAAACACCTTCACAACTCTAGATCACAATCGATTATAAATAATATGGAGTCGATTACTTAAACATCGAAATTTCCAAAACTAAACTTAACGAAGTTTGTCTACAAAATAATAATTACTGAATTATATAATCAAGCAATCATTTAATATTCGTGACGTTTCAAAGTTTGAAGGAGACGTAGTGAGTAGTCCCGTAAGCGTGTTCTGGAATCATAAAGTGTGGATTTAACAAAGCGAATGGAGCGCACTGAGTGGTAGCCAACTTCGAGGAAATGGACTCGTATGTGTAAAATGTATGCCATGTCTTTGGGTGGAGACGAATGTTGCCCATTTTAGATCACTATATGAAACAGTCGAACATTTTATTTTGCTACAAAATGTCTATAATACATAGGTACATGCAATTTATGGAAAAAGTAGCTTTGCCCGCTACTTTGTTCACGTGGAATTTAACAAAAAAGTTATTGCTCAGTTCGTAGATTTTATGATAACTTATAATTCTAAAATAAAAGTTTTAGGTTAGTCCTTATTACATCAGCTATCTGTCAGTGAATGTCCCGTCATAAATTAGTCGGAATAAACAGACGGACAGACAACAATTGTAAAAAAAGTTAATTTTGTTTTTGGACCGTGTATACCTATGCATGCATTTAGTCTAAACTTGTTTTTTTTAATATTACAAACAAACGCTCCAATTTTATTTGTTTATATAAATTAAAAGTAATTTAAGTCAAAAGGTGTTTGCCACGATGTTGACAAAATGACAAGTATACATTATAGCATAATTAAATTGCCGTAAAACTAAGTATTAGAGAAAGAGTCAGAGAATTAGAAGAAAGTGAAAAAGTGATTTTTCTATTTAGTATAAGTTAATGCTTGAGGTAAACCCCACGCAATAGTAAGTGAGGACGTCTAAGATGGTGGACGCTTTAACTTAGTAAAAGCCTATTCATTACAAGATTTACACAAGTCGAGTCTATTGTGTAAAAGTTATTTAAACCGTTAACTTTACCCTATTAAAAATACACCGTTGATAATATCGTCAGAGACGTAATAAAATGCTCTTTTACATCGAACGATGTATTAATCTCAGTAGCGGGCCAATTCACATTTTTCAGACGTAGTCGAAATAAACGTGATCAAAATATCAATTTACATTTCGGATTCGATGAAGTCAGCCTTCAATCTCCTTGACAAATATTTACAGGACTCCAGCTACTGTTTGGAAAGGTACCGGAAAGCAGCACACTTAAATAAAACCACTGGCCTTCGATTTATCTTATAATTCTCGTGTCACAACGTTAGTTACCATCTTACCATACTCCCCCAAACGGCTTTACCGATTCTTATGAAATTTTATATGCATATTCAGTAGATCTGAGAATCGGCTATTATTTTTTTTTCATACCCCTGAGTGGTAAGGGTTGTGCACATACATATATATATATATATATATAGTGTTAGTGTAACAAATAATAAGTTATTGATTTGCATCCTTCCTCCTTCGAATGAACCATTGTTCCATCGGATCAAAAAGTAGAAATGATATGATGGTTGTCAGTCAGTTGTTGAATAAATGTGATAAAAT
>DWJN01005975.1:0-11032 GCA_018248895.1 Carystus phorcus
GGGTTAGTGGCCAACCCAAGTGTCGGAAGTTTTCAAACCACCCGAAGGCCTCCGACATGGCTTAACGACTGCTATATGCATAGCAACCGGGACCGACGGCTTAAAGTGCCCTCCGAAGCACGGAAACGCTCAAGAAATTTTACTACTAGCGGTCACCCATACAGGTACCGACCGCGCCCGCAGTTGCTTAACTGTCGATCGCGTAGGATCGACGCGAGCCGCCGGGCTATGAGCGCTTCGCTCTCCAATACGATGGATAAGTCCCATTAAATCTGTGACACATAATTCAAACAAGGAATGAAAACAGTGCACGATTAAGATGAAGAGCAAACTACTAAGCAGATAAGTTAAATGATGGTAAGGTCACCATTGCCCATGGGCACCAACAACATCCAAGGAATCACTGATGTGTGGCTAAGAAAGAAGAGAGAATAAACAAAGAACGTACTAGTTCTCAAGCTCTCAGGCGGAACACGACGAATCATTTGGCGGCTTCCGAAAACATCCGCGTTTCGTAACTAGGTCGACACTTACGACAAAAGCCATATTGTGGCGTGCCAATGTAATAATATTAAAAATATAATTAATATTCATCACATTATCAAATAGGCTTTTGCGATATCGGAAGTAGAACCGATATTAAATATTCATAGGCATATCATATTACCCAAATTACGTTTCACATATTAAATATGAATGAGTTTATAACACGTCTACGCTCACTGTTAAATAATCGAAAGTATAATTTTATTGTTGACTAACAATCGCTTTTGCTTCCTTTTTTGATACCTAAACATTAGTATTTACACTGAAAAATATGTTAAACATTGATAATTTAAAAATACGACAATCATATATTTTTTGCAAACCGATTAAATTAAAACAAACAAACGAATTAACAAAAGACTGTATCAATTGAAGTAATAACTCCCGCAAAAATAAATAAATCGCTAATGAGTATTTAATAAATACTGCTTCACCTGGAGATGGATCAATTAATTCTTACAATTTCTCTGCAGAAGAGCTACGCCCCAGAACTTTTGCATTTGGGAGGTTATTTCTCTAGCGTATTATTATATAGTATTTGGTGAAACTTGAGGTAGATCGACTTTCGAATAAATCTTTTAAAATTTACGAGCGTTAAATTTTGCAATACAATCTCTACTGGTATTATGTAATGATGTTGATGTATTTTCGATTCAAATCTGAGGACATAAGAAGTGTTAAAATGTCTAACACTGAAATTAGCACCAGTAGTAGACTTATCTAACAAAAAAAGTAAATAAGTGTAGTCAATTTTTAAATTTAGAAGCATCTAATTACATTGAACAACTGAGTTTGTAATCCGGATGGAAACAATAATTTGGTTTGTCGTCATACATAGGTTGACATTGCACCTTATATGCAATCATTAGCAACAAATAAGCGTGTTTAGTATCGTTTTTGGTTTTAAGCTTGTTTGTGGTCTTAATAATTTCCACATTTAAATATTTTTTTACCCTTATGACTACTTAGAAAAAAAGGACAATAGCGTTCGGTAACATCCAAATTTAATTAGAACCGATGTTCTCCTCTAGTAAATCTATGAAAATTAATGTTCATTCCAATATTTTATTCATCTTAGGATTTTTAATTGTGTTATTTTTCATCATTTGTTTTTAAAATGAAATGTGTTTTGTATTAATTTTAATTGTACTAGCTTTGTGGTACGTACATATATATGGAAAATAATGTAGAATTAGTGTTAAGTTCTCACATATCTCCATTCAGTAAGAATATACATATATTGTTGAGTTTCAATTGTATTATGAATTATTACATCAAAAATATTATACATTCTATCGGATTCTGCAGATGTTACCCTACAAAGAACATTTTGTTTCGAATTGAACTGTGCATCTACATACAAAATACGCATAACAAAGTTTTTCAAATTCACTCCAGACATTTACGAGTAGAAGGAGCTCAATGACTAGGAAACTTTTAAAATAATGATACGTATAAAGAAGATACGGATAAATATATAATTCCATTATTATGATTAAATAAAACAAACTCACCACTAATGGTTTATTTCAATTAGTTTACAGGATAGGCGTGTCTTTTAGTATTTTCGATAGTAAATAATGTATGATGCGGGTCTTTTGCGTGCCCTTTAACCGAAGCCTCATAATTGATGCTTTTGGTGTTACTGACGTTCATTAGTCCGAGCCGAGCAGCAGTTATAGTTTTGTCTCTGAGTTTATTCAAAATATTAAAGTTAATTGCAATGAGAAATTCTGACGGTAAATGTTTATCTTCAATAATATTAATAAATGATGACAAAGTATCTTCTTTTACAGAACATGTTCACGGGACTACTTTCCAATGATCGTAAATTTCACTATTACACAAAACATTATTCACATACATATATTACATGGCCGCTAGATAACATCGATGTCGTAATTCTAGGATCGTCATAGCTGCTAGACAATATATTTGCTATTTTAAATGGATTGCAATATTTATTGATTACCAATACGAATTCCGATTTTGCAAGGTGACTTTTAGCTTGTTTTATTAATCAATATCTATATAGTTTTCTTACTTCATTTTCAAAAGGTTGTCTGGCGAACAACGATATTTATAGCAGCCGCTAAGTTTATGAAAAAATTCTCCTTCGTTAAGTTAATTAGGTTAAATATATTATTTAATAGTTAACGAAAGAAATTACATTAGCATTACGTGATTTCGATTCTCGTTACTTTAATGAGATTCTGCCAAAATTACTTCTTTTCCTAGTTAACTCCTAATAATATCAATGTATTGAAAATAGCTGTATAAAACAAAATTCCGTATCATAATTTTGGTTTCTGAAAATACAAAAAATTTCAAGTGTCTTAATTAATTTATATCATGAACCTGTTATTCGTCCCTCTCTTTCCTCTTCCTCTTTTATATAATTTAATGTTTATACTTTAAAAAATCAAAATAGAATCTTGTAAGGAAAAGTACAATTTCATGTTTTCCTTTCAGGTCAATATTCATATACTTTTTCTTAATCTTTATAAATTGTGTGTTTTAACATTACTTTTCAATCTTCTGCGTTTATTTTACAATCACACTCTGTGCGTTTGCATCGTCTGTTTTATCAATATCTGTTCTATTGTCTCTTTTGTATTATGATACTATAGTGTTATAACATTATTTATTTCATAGGTTGCATGTCTCCCGCCTGCTAAGTAAGGAAACAGCTTCTAGGTCATAAAATGGTCGTACACATGATCGCCGTAGAGAATGAGCGTCGTTGCACAGTCGTTAAGTTTTTGTCGGAGCTGTAAGAAGATGCATAGAAGAGTCATAACAAAATAACTTACGTATAAAACTAACTTATGTAATATTTGTAACATAACGTCACTTTCCTTCGGTGTCTTTGCGTTTAGATTACGACACTTCTGGATTTTTATATTGAATATGCCGTTTGGATATGCTGACGTTTTTGTGCCGAGGTTTGGGGCTGAAACTTAATTGTCGCTGAGGTTTCTTTGCCATTATTTCTCCTCTTTACAAGCAAAATTTCTGGAACAGTGGTAGATGCAAAATAGTTGACGTTCATAAGTGTATTTTTAAATACGTAGATGAAATAAATAATTAACGTATGACATATGTTTATTCAAGGTTCATGATTAACGGCACTTTAAATTCAACGTCAAGAGTGACGAGGGGTTGTCAGTCAACAGAGCGTAATTTAGATGGAAACGACTTAGCGAGTTGATGATCTCAGAGGGACTTCTATTCTGGATATCCGTGCATCTTTTTAATCGAAGTAAATTTTTTATATTCTCACAGCTGATTTCAGGACTTAGAATTGTTCTTATGTTAATGGTCATTTTATGTGTACATTTGATTAACCTGAGATATGATATGATTTATCTGCTATCTATTCAGTCACTATTTACAATGAACTCTAACGAAACCCGTCCTGGACCTATAACTATTATATAAAATTAATAAATACCTATTCTTTAGATACAATCCAGCAAGTTGTAGTTGGAAAACGAATGCGTGAGCTTTTTTATTATTACCGTCAACAAGACAATCAACCATACATAATACTCATTACATTATTTGCTTTCAAATTTGAATTGGCAGATGAAGAAATTGTTTTTTCATCGTAAAATAAAATTCAAATTTTCAGCAGTAACCTAAAATGCATTATCATCATTTTAAAATAGGGCACCTAATTTTACATTTACATGTTTAATTTTTTTATTATTTATAGTATTTTAAATTCAGTATACATTTTTTAAAACATTGTTAAGTAAATTTACAATCGTTTAATAGAAACACAAATGTCTAACAATCGGATAATCATATTCTAATAGTATTAAATAATAAGTACCTACTATCAAGAACCTCTTTGCAAACATGAATCAAGATAGTTAAATCTAAGCGAAAATTTATGCAAATTCGAGTATCAAATTGCAGTTGAATAGATATTTATAAAATTTGACATTAAAGCATTACATCAACATGTATTCACTTGTAGCCTGAATGATGGTTCAATTTAATTTTTATAATGATGCATCGTTATGTTAAGTAAATATGTTTTGCTTAGCTTCATTATTTATCATTAGTGATCCGCCCTCGCGTTGCCTCGATATTTTACTTTGTGTACTTAAATATCAACTTAAAATTTTTCAATATTGTTTCATTTGTCAAAAGATCAAAATGTCATAGTGTTATTATGTCATAATGCCATCTATAGCGGTTCTTTGATTGATTTTATTGAAAAGTGAGAGATTTTTTCGGGATAAAAAGAGCTTATGACATTCTCCACACCATCATCTGTCTGCGTGCAAAATATCATATCTATCGCTACGTTTTTATGTGAAAAAATGACAAAGGAACAAACAAACAATTTGACGCGAGGCCGAAATTTGAAAGATGAAGTTAGATTTTTGTGTTGTCCATGGCACTCACGACGTATCCTAGCGTATCCTAGTGCGGGGTTATGAGTCTGTGGCGGTTTTTATTATTATTCAACACACTTTCGCATTTATAATGTTAAAATATGGATACGTATTGTGAAAGAATAAATTGTCCGCGTCAATGTTTCCGTTCGATTGGAAGACCGTAATCAAAAAGATTTTTATGTTAAATTATCTTACTGATTATATTCCAAATAATGCTTTTCGATAAATATCACTTTTGAAAAGAACACAATAAGCTATAATTTTGTAATGAGAAGTAAGTGAGTAGGGATCCAAACGGTATTCTGTAGACCGCGGTATTTGGGACAGGCAGTCGAGCGAGACGATGTCGAAACCGTCTGGACACTCCTGTGCACCGAACAAATATAGGCTTTATTACCACACAGCAAAGTCCTTGCCGCCGTGTGCTGAACATAAGGCTGTCCAGCAAGGTAGACCCGTAAGCATGGCTCGCGTAGAACGATATACATGTAGCGGGGCAATGGTGACAGGTCTACCGAGACTGGTGAAAGCTTGTAAGGTGTTTTACAACGTCACTATGAATGGGCCCTTGCGAAAATCTCACGAACGTCTACATGTTGCAAATGTTTGTTAACACGACAGTGAGAGTAATGACCGATATTGTTGCACTGTACGCAAGTTCATGAACGTAACCTGATTTGTTTGTAACAAACAATATTACTCGTAATAAATAATATCATCGCTATTATAATCTATCTATCTATTACAATATATCTAAACTTGGCCTCCGTTTAGATAATATGTCATATTATGCCGTGTTGATCAGTAAGCTTTACGGTGGCTAGTAATCCATTTATCTGTACTTCAATTTCTACTCTAATGTTTCATAATTTCTTGCACCGTGGATTGTTTAGAACTACTTGAAATCGATTATAAAAATTCTGGTCAGCTTAATTAAGGGATTATAATATAATATGCCACGTCAGCCACGTAACAGATTTCGGTGATATAAAATCCATTCCAAAAATCCATTGATGGATTTCTTTGCACTTTTATGTTAAATTTGATCCTTACTTGATTTCGTGCGGTGTGGATTTTTTGGAACTCTTTAAAAACCAATATGAGAATAAAATGGTTGGTAAGTCTTACAACTTTTATATTAGCTTTACAACTTTTTGTCTGAATTATAACTACGTAGTGTCAATCGTTGCTCTATTTATTTGCATTCTAGAGCTCATTTTATAGCCTTAGCTTTAACATGATGTCAGTGATTAGTTATGGAGTTTTTCCACTGTTTCTTCTCGCAGCAAAAACGTTTTTTAAAATGGTTGTACAGAAATGAATTCGACATCTAAAAAAGGAGCAAACATTTGTTCTTTATTTTGTTCCTCATTTCTACTTTATAGTTGCTATGCCTTAGTTTTTCCAATGCTAATCAAAATCACGATATTTTAATATTCTTGACACTAATTCTAGTTTCATGATCTATCGATTTTCTGATGAGAATTGCTGTCGCACCCGATAATATTACGTCACGTCATCAAGAAATACCAAACAAAATTACGAAACACATTCATATTTATACATATACTATAACGCGATGTAGTGTTCGTTTCCAATTCGGGCACTTTTACTTTCGTTTGAGTTCTCGAAAATTCGACACATAGTGTCAGTTACCTTGAAATCAAAACCCGAAGGCTTCTTGAAAGTGACCTTGGTTGTTGAACTAATTATAATTACTGTGATGCAAGTTGTAAACGTACCTTATTTAGTAGCCATATATTTTCAGATCGTGGCATGCATAATAACGAATGCCTGCTTCAACCAATTAATGGCCCACTATTGAGCACAGGTATTTTTTCATTACTGAGGAGGCCTAGAGCATACTCCACCACGCTGCTCCATTGCGGATTGGTGGAGGGGTTAGTGGCCAACCCAAGTGTCATAAGATATGGCACAGAAACCGGGACTGACGGCTTAACGTGCCCTCTTAACTTGCTACCACGTCCAAAGTTGCTTTACTCGGTCGATCGCATAGGATCGACGCGAGCCGCCGGTCTATGAGCGCTTCCATGACGATTGCGTGTTTTCAATCGATATTTAGGTGAGTCCAGGCTAAGTAACCATGTCCGTTTTTCGTGCTTTAGGCACGATTACCAATCTCATCCGAATGTTAATTTTAGCTTACAATAGTAACGTCGTAAAATAGGCTTTTGCAGAGAATAAGATCTAACATTTCTTTTGGCCGATGAACTACATTTACACACAATATTTACAACCCGAAATGGGGCAGTGTGTTGGTAAGATTTAAGTGTTAATATTGTGAGGAATAAACTTTATTTTGCAGACCGTTTGTAACTTATCTAATATTGTATTTTCAAGTATAATCTAAACTATTAATAAAATTGTAAGGGGGTCAAATCTGTACATTAGAAAGGATTTTTTGAACATATTTGTCTGTGAATATTTGTTGTGAACTATTGAACTGTATTTAGGTGACACTTAGCATATTTATAATTTATTCTAGAATATTTTCTATCCTTTTAGATTATTTTATTACAATCCAACCTTTACTGGAATTTTGGGGGAAGAGTTTTGTAATTATAATTTTGAATGTTCACTAACCGACTTCAAAAAGGGAGGTTCTTAATTGGATTGTGTTTTTTTATATGTACGTTACTTCATAAATTTTTGCTGAATGTAACTGAATGTAATGTAATGTTATAGTAAAACGTGCACAATCTACAATGAGATAAGTTTATAAGCATATGAAATGATAATATCCAGATATTGAGGCAAACGATTCTCAAAACGAAACGACTTCTCTTTACTAGACAAGTTAATATTTATTTGATACAACTGACATAAATTGCTTGGAAATATTTAGCTAGACACAAAAACTGCAAACCTGTCAGAAGCATTTATTGAGAAACGTTTAAAATTTGCGTGCACAAACTGATTATATGGTTGCGTAACGACAGACCCACTTAGCACATGCAGAATTCGCGTCATTCAATCTCCTCGAAGATGCTGCTCTTAGAACGTTGTTTGGAATTACACTTGTCTACAATCTATACTAATATTATAAATGCGAAATTCTGTCTGTCTGTGACGTTTTCACGGCTAAACTACCAGTCCGATTTGGATGAAATTTGGAATGAAAATAGTTGAAGACCCAGAGTCACACATAGGCTACTTTTTTATGATCAACCCCTAAAGGCTTGATATAAGGGATGAAAGTTTGTATTAAAAATTTACACCACTTAACTGATTGTTATTATATATTGATTGATACACATAAGCTATTCTATTTTCAAAAATCAACCCCTAAATGGCTGTAATAGGGGATGAAAGTAAAAGATCTCAACCACTTAACTGAGTGTAATGAATTTTGTTTTGGCATAATTATAGTTCATAACTCAGGGACACACATAAGCTATTCTATTTTCAAAAATCAACCCGAAATAGCTGAAATAGGGCATGAAACTTTGTATGAGAAATCTAAACCGCTTGAAGCAAGGTCGACAAGATAGGCTACCGAGAGTTAAACATAGGGTACTTTTTGAATTTACATACTTATAGAAATACATCGAAACAATCCTAATTCGATAAGTGATCAATCGCAGTACTTGGTTTCCGATACGTATGTTTATCACCGGAGAGGTGGTATCATACAGCAGGTTGTGGAGATATGCAGGCTACTTTTTATTAAAGAATTCTTGCGGGGTCGGGGTATACGCGGGAAAAACTTTGTGACACACTGATTTTCACGCGGGCGAAGCCGCGGGGACAGCTAGTTATAATATAAATAAATAAAATTATAAATGTTTTTATGTTATTTCCACCGCCTGCTTCCTGTTTCTTTTACCATTTTTTTGTTTACGATTAAAATCACATACGTAGGTATGTATACACATATATTATCGTGTATGTTAGAGAGAGACGCTTCAATTTTGTGGCTGTGTCAATAAATGTCGATTATAAATATGTAGGAGCTACTCATATTATGTTTCTTTACCGTCTAAATTGGTTTCAAGATGTCTAAATAGTCGCAGGTCAAGTTGGCATTACATCCAATATGCACATAAACCAGAGCTAACTATGAAATATTCAGACGGTCGCAATGTTTGCTCGCTGCAGCGCTGCAGCGCTGCAGCCGCTGAGCGCTCGCAGCTACAAACAGCAATATTAATAAAGTTAACACAGTCCGCCGCGACCACGCCGCCGCCGCCGCGAGCCGCGCCGCCCTGTCTGAATATTTCAATACCGACGCTATTGGGACTTGCACTATCAATAACAATGACAACACCGACGGATTTTTATATTGATGACATATTGAGCGAGCTGAAACTACGTTCATAACATTCAGGAGAATTTATACAAGATGATGGTGAAATAACATCTATTACAATAAGGTATGTACATTAAAGTATTCAAAACATAATATTAGTTATCCCTTGATTCGGTCACATCACACGTAAAATATTATCCATATCGTAAATAATTGTTATTATTTTGAATAGTCCCAACTGGCTTCTGACGAATTGACTATAGCAAACACGATATGGTAATCTAAACTTGGTGGTAATTAATGTATAAATACCGCATTCGGAACTCGCCCACTGCACAGAAACCGCCGAGTAGACGTCCACTATGTCCAGTTGACGCGCCAACAACATCCCCGAGATAAATCAACAATATGTCATTGAGGCATCAGTCAAACTACTTTGAGTCACAAGGCTACTAATGTCCCGTAATCCCTCTACTATCTGTTCGCTCATTAACTTGACGTGTCAATTATCAAGTCTGCTGACCCCCGAGCGTCCGGCTGTAGGTCGCTACGCTTTGGTACCGCACAGTTTAACAGCAATGCTATTTATTTATGCAAACAAGTGACGGTGACTTATTTGTGGAAACATTTTTGACATTAAGCTAACTTACAAACTAAATACTGAAGACTACCGCGTAGATTGCCTTCAACCCAGCGTAGATTAATCAAAACTAATAATGCGATTGTGGGATACTACTTTGACGACCCGCGTGGCGCAATGGTCACCACGCTGGACCGCGCTTTATAGGTTCTGGATTCTATTTCTAACGGTGTAGAAATTTGAATAATGGATTTAAATTTTTATTCTTAGTCTGTGTGTGTCCTGGTTTTTGTGCGTTGTCCGCGGCACCCACAACAGAGGTAATCCTAGCGTGGGGTAAATTGTTAAAGTGAGCTGACAGTAACAACCAGAAATCGTATCTGGACATTATATGTAGTCTATATAAAATGCATATGTATATGTTCTAACTAAAGATGATTAATCTACTGATAACGCATAATCTGAACCACGGCTGTACGTACAACGGATCCTTTTATATTAAAGGGGAACACCAACAAAGTATTCCCAAAGGGGTAAAATCGATAATTAAGTTTTATGGATATTATTTTCCCAGATGGAAGGAGCCGTGGACACCGGCTTTGACAAAATATACTTCAAATACAGTTAATATGTACCTGAAATACCTAAAATTATAACCAAAAAACTGTTTGTAACTTAACAATCTGACGATAACATCACATCAATAGTAGAAAACAGTACGTTCCGCTACCAACATTCGCAAAAATTCATGATATAAACTTATAGTTTAACAGATGCTAATTTATGCCGACTTTCAATTGTAGCTTCAAATATGAAATATCAAAAAGGTTTTTTCCGCCTTGCAGTATTTGCAATTTCTTAGAATAATAGTTTATAACAGTAGAAATAAAAATCAGTATCTTTCGTGTGACCGTTGAAAAAAAATATGGAATTACACCCACATTAAATATTAAAATTTCTCCATCCTTATTTTTAACTGATTCAAAAAAAGGAAAGGTTTTTTTTTCAATGTAGGTTGATAATTTTTTTACGATTAGTGGTGGTACTGTCAGAACTCCAATATTTTGTTCCAACATATATTATTATTACATATATTATTATAACATATTATTATTATTCGATTTCAAGTACCTACATTTCACAGCATAAAACCACTGACTTTTATTTATAACAATTTACTTCGATAAGCGACAGTTTGATGTGTCACTTCAATTAACAATAGAA
>DWJN01005976.1:0-11031 GCA_018248895.1 Carystus phorcus
GGACAGCTAGGCTAGGTAGCTTGAAGCGTTGAAGACAACGAGACATAAGGCCCTTTGAAAACGACCTGTGAGATATCTGCAAGTTGAACTTGTACAAATCCGTTTAGATATTCATTTTTTCTACAATTAATGCCTTATTATTTATGCAGTCCTTTGAAGTCATAAAGGACGATTTTTTTCTTGCTGATATCAGTAGGCAACAATTATCACCCACCTTTATGCACCTCGTCTGTTATTTGGCCTAATCTATACTAATAATATAAAGCTGAAGAGTTTGTTTGTTTGATTGGTTGATTGATTGTTTGTTCAACGTGCTAATCTCATTAACTACTCAAAAAATATTTTAGTGTAGGATAGCTCATTTATGGAAGAAGGACGTTATGTATCATCACGCTAAGATAAATAGGAGAGGAGCAGCAATAAAAAATATTGCGAAATCGGCAAAATTTTGAGCTTCCCATGCGTGCGCTGAGTAAACGGTGAAAGTTACTCAAAAATCAGGTAGTACAATATTGTTCCCCTAGAAAAGTTCTTAATAAAAATCCGCGACAGTATATGTCTAGCTTTTAAGGTTAACACACTATAACCATTTTTATGTTTATCAAAATAGTTTTGAAATAATAATTTCTGTGGCAAAATGTTTGTTGGGGTCAGTTAGTCAGAAAGAAAAATGATTCACAATTGCCTCTATAAAAAGAAATCAAAATCAAATCATTTATTCGAAGTATTTTTACAAACACTTTTCGAAAGTCAAGTTTTTTAGTTTAAGGTACGCCACGCTGTCATGTCCGTCCCTAAAAAGAGCTATTCGTTATCGAATGTTACTTATTGGTTTATCTAAAACATATATCGGAAGATAAGATAATATAGAGACCACTGACTCAGTTCAACGCGCAATGGATCATGAGTGAGTACGGAATCACTTGAAATAAAACCAAAAGTGCTTTACATTGTGTTTTAATTAAAAAATATATAACGAATGATGAACCTTATGCGTGATAAAACGTAAACGGATATATTTATTGTTCGTAAGACATTACTTTGTGAAATTTTGGAAAGATTAAAAAAAGGGCGAAAAGAATCCTCATATTTAAATGTATATTATATATTATTCTGTACTGAGCTAAACGGTTGGATCGTTTTTGATATATTGTGTTTAACACGTTCAGTGCGAAGCGAGGCCTAAATCACCCTTGATGCAACTTCCCTGTGGTGCGGCAAGGAAAAACGTGAGTTTCTCTGTCGTGCGAATGGCATAGCTTTGGTTTGGTCCAGTGTAGGAAAGAGATAAATATATATTTGAGATGCGCTAATGGTTCCGTACTCGGTGGTGTACCTACCTTGGTAACCGGATGTCTTAGGCCTCGTGCCGCACTGAATTAATATAATTTTAATGCAGTGCGGAACGAGGCTAAAACGTCCCATATCCCCCCTGACCTCGTACCGCACCCAACGCGAGCTTCCCGCGACCAGTGTTGTGCATCACGTCGATTGGAGAGCACGTCCTTTTACAGCGCCGAACATGTCTAAACGATGTCGGAAGAAGTTAATTTTAAAAAACTCAGAAACAGAGCCAAAACAGGTAAGTTTTTAATGAAAAAATCTTCAGTAAGTACCTAGTTTTTTCTTATCTTGGTAGCTATGTACCTAAAGTAAGTGTAAGATATTATTACTTAAGTATATTATACCTAAAGATATTATTGGTAATAACGATTATTGACGTACCTAATACTTTGCAACATATCTAGAATTACCTATTATTCTATATCGTGATAATAATGTTATTATTATTAGGACTTAACACTTAATTGATATTTTTGTAGGTTGTGAAAAACTCCACAAGAAACGCAAAGCAGCCGTTGACAAAACAGGTAAGTAATATAATTAATATTTCAGTAGTTCTTTGTCTAGGTTTTGAAAGTAGGTATATAAATATTAAAGATTTTTAGGGTTCCGTATCGAAAGGATAAAAACAGGACCCTCTATTACTAAGACTTCGCTGTCTGTCCGTTTGTCGCGATAGATAGATACATAGTTGAAGTTTTCTCAAATTATGTAGGCCGCTATTACAATAATACTAAAAAGTTAAAAACAACAAAATACCTATGTAAAGGGATATTTTTAATCACCAAGTTTGTTAAGTGTGTTAGATTCGACTTATGTAAATTTTACGATATATGTCACGTGGTCGGAAGAGAGCACCAGGCGGAGTATATTATTTTACGATGGTAAAAGTACAGAAATTATTGTGTTAGTAATTTAAGAAACTCAATATTTTAATATGAAATGTTTTGTTTTTAGCCATCTTAAATAAAGGATTACAGTGTTTGTAAGTACGTTTTGTATAAGCATGCGTGGATATGATATTTCTAACATTTATCTATAAGATTACTTGTGTGAAAAGCTTGATACGAGAATTAATTTTGCACTAACTAATACACCATTTTTATATTAAACCTTTAACATAATATTCAACAACATAAGGTGCTGCCAAATGTAATCGCATGTAAATAATCTGGACCATAATAAAGCTTGAGAAGAAAAATGTAGCATACAGACTATTGGGTATAAAATGACAGTATATTATATATAATATACCGCAGCTTCACTCGCTTCAGTCTTCACTCGAAATCTAGGCTTAATGCGTCTCGATTAAATCTGCTATCGGTTCATGAATAAAGCGTTTACGGAGTGGGACTGGGATTCTAAGTATTTATTATAAAACAAATCTTAAAAACTTTCTTTAAAAGTGTGTGGTGTGTGTGTGTGTGAGATTGTTTTTTGTAATGAATAAGCATGCCAAATTCATCTCTATTTTTAAACTGCTGTTTATATTTTGTACCACTTACATGAATAATAATATTCATCTAATAAAGCGAACCCTCCTAGGTTGTAACCACTCGCGAAATAGAACAACTTTCATAACAAAACGATAAAAATACTTTTTTAACAAATGAGTGCACATTAGTGAAGAAAATTTGTATACAGGTAATATCAGTTGTTCCAACTGGTTGCCTTAATTATGATACCTATACTTATTGGTAATAAAATTAACTTGTCACACAAAACTTACTCTTGAGACTTTGTATAGGAAGTATTATATTTTTTCTTTCTTTTATTTTGATGAAACTTGTTTACTTTCACGAGTTGTATCACCACCTAAAGAGGTTTTTCATTTAAGAATAACACTTTGTTTAAACTATCACCAAGCAAAGGCTTTCTCTAGCAGCTTATTAATTAATTCTATTTTCAAGTGTACCGATCATACAATTTCTATTCTATTTTTTTACCGTGTTTTGATCAGTACACTCAATAAATAGCTACTGGTGGCTGAGAACTGCCTGTTTATGCAAAATACAATATGTGAGTCATTTTTTCAGAGTCCACCGAGAAGTGATGTCCCACCAACCAATCGGCCAACATTGCCAATTGAAAATGTGTTTGACGATGAGAGTGATGAAGAGATTTTTCCAACAAATAAACGTCAAAAAACATATTTTTCTACTGAACCAAATATAACTGAAAAAATCGTACCTTTACATGAATTTAGCTCACAACAAGAATGTGTCATTGATAAACAACAGTATGACAATACAAAACAATATACTTTCTTACATGGGCACCCAAGCTCTATAATTATTGCAAATACAAGAACATTACAACACAAAGCAAAAACACGTGCTCAGACTGCCACTAAAAAAAATTCAATTTATCCTGATCAAGTGAAAGAACCAGAAGAAACAGTTAACCTCAGTCCAAACATCCGAAAAACTATTCAACTCAAAACAGAAGAAGAAACAGTGTATCTCAGTCCTAGTACCGGAAAAACTTGTCAAATATTGCAGAATGTTCGCTTGTCCGCTTCTAGTGCTTCAACCTTACCAATAAAAACAAAATCCTATAGGTTCCCCTTCAAAAGATTTTCCTCATATAACTACGGAGAGCAGAGCTGGATCTTTGTTAGAAATCTCACGCTCCAATTTACTGGATTGTAATATATCACTTAGTGAGGACAACATTCAACAATTACTTCGTACTCCGACACAAAAAAGACCAAGAGAAAATGTTACATCCGAATGTACATATTCAGAAGACTTTAATCCGTCCAAATCCAAAAAAAGTCATGAAATAGAGGTCTCTGTAATTATAGACAGTATTCCTGATGACAATGTTAAAGGAAAACGAGACATGAATAACAAATTGCCAACTGTTCTAAAATCACCTGATATTGTCGAATATGATATTATTGAACATATAGACTGCGAAAACAATAATATAATACAAACAAACAAAATATGTCACAGTGTGCAGAATATTCGAAAATTACCTGAGTTGGATGAGAGTAATCATATGGAAGATGATAATTTTAGCGGTACTGACAATGATTATAGTCCTTCGGAGGAAGAGTGTAGTGATTCGGAAGAGTATGCTTCAATGGAAAATTGCGTTCATTCAGATCAGGATTTATCTCTAGATAGTGAATATGAAGAAGCTACAGAAGATGACATTTTAGTCACGGACGAAACATTACCCGGCACGCAAGCTAAAGATCACGGTGAGTGGGAAAATATATCGGAAAGCCCCATAACTTTTAATGAATTCGCTGGAGAATGTACGTTTAATTTACCCCCGTTTGTGGGAGTTACACCTGAAGATATATACAAAATGTTTGTTACAGATGAGATGATTGATATAATGGTATCTGAAACAAATGCTTACGCACAAAAGTATATACAAATAAATCAAAAAAATATGAAACGTAATTCACGCATGACAAAATGGAGTGACACCAGTTCTCAGGAAATGAGAACATTTTTGGCTGTTTTAATGGCAATGGGTTTGTGTAGAGTTCCTAATTTAAATTTATACTGGAGCAGAAACAAATTGTATCGAAACGAATTTATTTCTTCAGTAATGACAAGAGACAGATTTTTATTGCTACTTAAATGCTGGCATGTCAGTGATGTAAGTAATGAAGACCAAACTGACAAACTATATAAAATTAGAAATATGTTCACAAAGATTACAGAAAACTTTCGACGTATTGCAAATCCTGGAAAGTATGTGGTAATCGATGAAACCATGATACCATGGAGAGGAAGACTAGGTTTTCGCCAATACATAAAAAACAAATCACACCGGTACGGCGTAAAGCTTTATAAACTTTGCACTCCCGAAGGTTATACTTCTGAGTTAGAGGTTTATACAGGGAAAAAAAATCAGAAAAAAGAATTAGAACACAGTAAAAAAGTAGTGTTAAGATTGATGACAAATCTGACAGAAATGGGTAGAATCGTAATAGTAGACAATTACTACACTTCGTTGGGCCTGGCAGAAGATCTTCTATCACAAAAAACATTTTTATGTGGAACACTTAATAAAATACGGAAATATCTGCCAAAGCAAGTTACTAGATACAAATTGCAGAAAGGCGAAATTATTGGAAAAATGAACAAAAAGGGCGTAAAGGTAATTAAATGGATGGATAAACGGAATGTTTTGATGTTGACTACGTGCAAAGATCACGATGATAACCTGATAGATACTGGAAAAAAGAAGAGAGGAACCGACGAATGCATAAAAAAACCGGGATGTGTTTTGCTGTACAATAAAACAAAAAAAGGCATTGACTTTTCTGACCAGATGTCTTCTTATTATACAACTTTGAAGAGAGGAATCAAATGGTGGAGAAAAGTTGTAATGGAGCTAATATTTGGTACGGCGCTAATTAATGCCTGGATTGTGTTTAATTCAATCCAAACTGATGGAAAAAAGTTACCAAAAAGACTCTTTGTGGAGAAACTTATAGAATCTTTAATAAAAAAGGAAATCGATGAGACCCCAGGTAATGTAATGCTTAGATATATTTCTTGACAGTCAACGTGTTGAAGCTTTCATAAACTAAGCTTGACATTTGGTCATTATTAAGTTATTTATTATTGTTTCCTTTTAATTATTCTGAATTTAAGCTACCTTACCTACCTACTCTTTCAACATTTTAAGTATAATAACAAACACATTCATTTGATGCAGTTATACCTACATTATCATTGTTATTCTCATCTACGATCTAACCTAAGTAACAATGTCAGTTTTATTACGTTATCTTTACATTTTTGTTATTTTTCAGCACCTGAAAGCGCACGCCATTGCCTCGAAAAGGGTGAAAAAAGGAGAAGATGTGTTGGTTGTTACCAAAAACTACGCACATTTTTACCATCTCGTGAAGCTGATAAAAAATCCAAAAAGATTTTGACTCAGTGCACTCAGTGCAAAAAATCTTATTGTCTACCCTGTTTCAATGAAAAACACTCATAAATAAGTACAACATATATATTGAGATTTTTATAAAAAAAAGTATATTGATACTGATTTTTTAATGTTAATTCAAGTTCTAATAAGTGTATTTTTAAAGCCCGAGGCAGAATAAATAGGACAGTTTCTTTTCTACTTCTGGTTGTCTTTTTTTTCTATTCTGTGAACCGCATTAAGATTTTCATATACAAATAGATAGATAAACCTTATGCATAAACCGTGATCCATTATTTTCCAATAATAAGTCTGTAATAGGTGCCTCTTAATGGTATAGAATGGAACGCTTCGTGCGCGAGTCCGACTCGCACTTGGCCGGTTTTTTTTCTTTATGGCGCCTTCAAGCACAATTTAGATTATTAAAAAAAATGTATCCTTTGATAGCTTTGTGTTGTTTTGCCAGGTTTTGCCCTTAAAACGATCTAATGAGATATAATTGATCAAAATCGGTCAAGTCGTTGCGTAGTTAAGACAGTTTAAAAACGTCGATATTATTTTTCCCATCACTAATCTCAGCGAAAATTTGCCCTATTTCAGTGCGTTACGAGGTGTATAAGATCCCATATTTTGTTTTACTAATAATTCCTAAACTAGCCATCAAATCCCGGGGCGACGGTGGATTAGGGTTCATCAATTCACTGTCTATATCAATAAGGACCAAAATTCTCATTTATCTTTGATTTCGCGCCAGAAAATGGATTTTAGTCTGTAAAAGGAGGTGGGGTCTAATAGACCGCGTGTCGCCCTAACGTCTGGTCACGGTACGGGCCGATTATACCTCGTGCCGCAGGAACGGAAAGTATGCAAAAATTGGTGCCGCAGCTAACGTGTTAAATACGCACAATGAAAATAATGAAATATTCTGATTTTCGAAGTCTTACGCATCGAGTAAAAGCGTATTATTAGGGATAATTCAAAAACTACTCGCCAGATGTCGCTAAACAATGGTAGCACCGGCTATCCAAAAAAATACGATTATTTTGATGATTCGAAATAAAAAAAATATAATCGGATTGAGAACCTCCTTTCTTTTTTTGTAGTTAACGAAACTGCACTTTAACCAGAGTGTCAATCTTTAAACTGTAAGTTATCAAAATTATGTGCGAATTAGAAGTTCTTGCATTGTCACAAGGCTTACATATCTAATAAGAACTTTGAATAGCGTTCTCAAAGATGTATAAAGTCTTTTAGTTCGTACCTACGAGTAAGTAGCGGGCTAGATGGTATAAAACGATCCGTGCTATTTCCAATCGCCCTGTTTTGTTCAGTTGAAAAATATAATATATGTACATAGCTATGTGTGAGACCGTCTGGTTTTTCGGTTATACCACTGTCTAGGAATATTATGCTAAAAGCTTCTTACGTAAAATTACATTCAAATATAGAGAAATTGTATATACAAAGGGGGTATATAACGTCACAGAGGTATATTACCAGAAGCTTTGAAATATTTCGCCACTTGGGACATAATACTCCCGTGCGATCGCTCAAAATGTTATTCAGTACCGCGGCTTCAGTTTACTCCGTGCAATGTTTTCGCGAGATGGATTAAAGTAAGGGAATTTTTTACTTAGGCATCATCAGCGTACATTCTTGGCGTCGAGCCGTAGAAAATCTGATGTGCGTCTAACGTAACCACATATTTGTAAAAGGCATTCAAATTTTCCGTACTAATTTCATTCCGTATCCGTCTCGTTACGGTTAGAAGCAAACATATGAAAATTGTCCGCACAAAATATGTTATTTATTTTTATTTTACGCACAAAATATATTTATACAGATTGTGCTAAGTAATGTTTATTCTGTATATATTATATATCTATGTATGTATGAGTACATTCACACGAATGTACCTAATACAGTGAATGAAATGTTGAATTTAATTATTGCTTACTTCTAGATGCCTAAGTGATTTAAAATTGATGAAGCATTAACAAATCTGGTAGTTTCGTAAAAGAACGTTATTTTGACTAGGATAATAGGAAAGTAGTTTTAATTAATAATAATAGATATCAGTAGTTTTTTTTTTATTGATTAATTCACTTGGTGTTGCTCCGTTAGCGACTTTTTAACTACTACGATTTATTATAACATGAGGAAATATATATATCCAATATAGTATATTGTATGAAGATAATTATGTGCTGCCCATGATTTAGCAAGAAATAAAATAAATCGCCCTGCTACATTATAATTGAGATTTCAGCGTTTCTAACTTTAGACGTTAGCGAGTTTTCGGTGTACAAAGTGTTTGGTGTTGTGCAAATTTTCGAGCATATTGACGCTAGTTCGCATTTACCGTATATAAAGCAGTAAGCTTGTAACGGGCAAAAGCCTCAAATTAATTACAGGCTGTTAAGGCTTGTCCTCACTGGCTCCTCGTTGAACGCCGACGATAAAGTAATTGCGATCGAAGTGCACATATTCTTCCTAGAGGAACGAACGTCCGCACTGGGAATTTTATAACGCAAGCACTTGCTTCCGTCAAACAAAATTCCGAACATAATATTGAAAAAGTTTTGCATAATGTTACATTGGTTTTTTAATATTTTGTGTGATATATGTATGTTTATGGAAGGGAATTTTTACTATATGGGAGTTGCTTTTTGAACGCGTTGGTATTACATTAAATATTGGTATGCATTTTCAACGTTAAAACTGTAATATTGATATAACTCGATTGATATGACTTCGCTTTTTTTGTACTTTCTTCATGAAAAATAAGACAAACAAACCAAAAAATATTTCATGTTTTTTACGATTAGATTGAATCGTTGTATAAACCATTTTCAAAATATCTTAAACACACCTAAAATCCTTCAAAAACGATCCAATCATTTAGGGTTATAGTTAGTGATATACACGCGACCTGACTAATGAAATATATTATAACTAGTACATTCGATATAATTATTATGTTATCGTGCACGTTAAAAAATATTTTATATCGAATCAAATTGTTCATCTAAATTATTCTCCAACCAATACAACCATTGCAAACAAAAAGTCAATTCAAGTATCAATATCGGTCAAACCAATTAGGAAGATTACGACACACGAACAGAAGAATAATATATATAAAAGTAGTAAATACGTGTCGTATATATAAAAGTAGTAAATACGTGTCATACGTGACTTATTGAAGTCACCCAAACAATTTGTCTGTATAACATACATATTCATTGTCTGTGGTACGACGCGTAACCATTGACAAAGATTAATTTCACAAGCAGGCAGATAAAATATTTACGTGCGGCACAAATGTTTCGTGACGAGAACAAACTCATAATCCGCGACACTTTCAGAGTCAGTATTATTTCGCTCGTCAACTTTGAAATATAAATCTTATATAGTACACTTTAAAGGCAAACATTAGACAGTATTTAGTAGCTTTAGGTATCGTAAAGTCTGAACTTATTATCTACTTAATTTTAATCTATACTTTAATATTATAAAGCTAAAGAATCTGTTTATTTGAACGCATTAATCTCAGAAACTATTGGTTCGAATTGAAAAATATATTTTTTGGTTAGATAATTAATTTAGAAAGGTTATAGATTATGTAACACGATATTTTAACCAATAGGACTTGAGCATTGATGAGAAAAGTTGCAAAAACGAGACAAATGCTCCAAGCTCCGAACTATACCAAAATAACAGTTTTTACAATTTTTGTCTGTCGCGTGTCGGTCCGTTTGTCTGTTTGTTTCGGCTAATCTCTAGAACGGCTGGATCGATTTTGAAGGGACTTTCACTGGCAGATAGCTAATATAATAAGGAGTAATCCAGACAACTTTTAGTTTACTTCCACGCGGGAAAAGTCGTAGGAACAGCTAGTATTAAATAAACAATGTGAATGTGTTATTGCTCGAAAATCTTTCAAAAGATAATCAGTTTCTGGTTCGTTGCCACCGGATTCTGTAGGATTATATTCCAATGTCGTAGGAAATTTACCTCTGCATCTTATGGTGGTTACGATATTAACTGAAATCAAGCCCATTGGTAATGCTCAAATGAGTATTTGTGTTATATTCCCGGGAAAGGCAGAATTGTAAGCAATTAATTCCATCACCAATTGAGTCCTTTGTGATGTTTTATATGACTTTTATGCCTATAGAATACAGAGACAAAGACTCTTCTCTTACTTTAATGGTTATCCCAGTGGTCGAAGTTAGAATAATCATTATTAAAAAAATTAAGAAACATTTTTACAAACTCTTATGTTTTTGTTGAATTATCAAGCATGTTTTTATTTAATAAAGAAAACTGGAGCAAGATTAATAAAATGGAATAAAACAGATATTAAACCGAACTATAAAGCTTGTCAATAGTTACCGAACATAAATAAGAAAAACAATTGATTAACGCAGGAGAAAAGGCGCTGTAATAGATTTCTCTACCCATGCATAGGTATGTTTTCGTTACAGTAGAACAATTGTTGCGGCTATTTATTATCTATATTGTCTTAGTATAATCTCGTATTTATGGGTTTTATTCATAACTAGATGAACCAGCAAACGTTGTCGTGCCATATAAATTATTATTTAAGAACTATTTTTATAACCAAAAAAATGGTTATAGTTTGTTAGCTTTAAAAGCTAAACATATGCTATCTCGGACTTTTATTTAGATCTTTTAGAGTGGAACAATTTTGTAATACATGATTTTTGAGTAACTTTCACCGTTTACTCAGCGCACGCATGGAAAGCTCAAAATTTT
>DWJN01005977.1:0-11031 GCA_018248895.1 Carystus phorcus
TTGACGTTTGACAATAGATTTGACAGTGAATTTCTTAATTTTTTCGTTGATCAGCCTTTCAGAAACCGGCCGTGAGTCAGTGAATAGACTTTTACTAACTTTTAAGGCTTTAGTTTGAGCTCTTGAAGTGAATAGGCTTCTTTAGTCAGTGAATAGACTTTTACTAACTTCTAAGGCTTTAGTTTGAGCTCTTGAAGTGAATAGGCTTCTTTAGACAGTGAATAGACTTTTACTAACTTCTAAGGCTTTAGTTTGAGCTCATAAAGTGTATAGGCTTCTTCTAAGACCACATGACCACTGACCATCAGGTGGGATATTGGTCAAGCATATTATATTATGTAAAAATAAAGACACAATGTCTGCCTTGCTCAAGCCGTCTATGTTTAACAGCAATTGTGTTAGATGTGTAAATAGTTTTTAAATATGCGGCATTTTTATTTATTTACCTTTATTGAACCTTATAAAGTAAAAGACTAAGAACGGAATTAATGTTAAAAGCGTTTTGTATGCAATACATGATTAAACTAATTTATCAGTCTTTGTTTTTTAGAAAAAACTATTATTAGAAGAAGTATTTGTTCATATATATACACAAGAACAATAAATTAAGATATTTTTGTCTACTTGTCTCTGTGTCTGTATGTTGGCGCCCGCAAATTTCAAAAATATTTAACGAGATTGAATGTGTTGTTTCAGAGATTCTTGAAATAAATGTGATATACCTGTACAAGAAATTCTGTAGTTTGCCCACAATAACATTGGTCTTCTGACGCTGTAGACGAAGTCGTAGAAGCAGTCTGGAATATTAATTCTAATTATTGACACAACATACATTTCTGAATCAAGAAAAGTATAAATTAAGTCGCAATAAACATGACTTTTGGTAGCAAGTTTTCAGTTCTAATATTTCAGAGAAGAATCTTATATTAAATCTGTTGTATGCATTCTAGCTTATATAAACAATATTTATACTATCTAATATATATACTGCCACTTCCAACACAAGCTAATATGTTATACTGCTACATCAACAAAATAGATGTCAAAATTCAACCACAAACACAATACACACAGACCTATAAACAAACAAGGCATTCCAAATCATCCTCAAACATGTTTACACTGAAACTTAACAATAATCTTTCGCAACACTAAAAACCACACCTCATGCATCATACATTACAATAAAAGCATTTTCCGTCCGTTTCTTCCAACCCGTGACGTTTAGACAACCATAGTGCTAATTTATAGCGAGCTTTCTTGGTGGATAAATCTAGGAAATTATTATTTCACTTGGCATATGGGCTCTGATTAGCCTGTGGTCTGATATTGGCCTGAGAAAGGATCTTGTAAAATTGTATGTATTAACGAAAAGGTTTTTACTTAACAAATGTTACTAAAATTTTGGTTGGATTGGAATATTATCCAGGAAGGTTGGACATTATCTTCTTATTTTATAAAAACTTTTTATACCAAAAAACTTTTGTCATAAACAAATGAATTTCTATTATTTGAGAGGCTCTTGATCTTTTAGGCGCCGGCTATGTATTTGAACTCCAGAAAAATACCAATTTTAATAACATACATTTACGGCATAATTCCCTTTAGCATATTGTGTACGAGCTATTACGTCGTGCACGTCTTCAGATATCTGAGACAATATCTAACGGGAAATTTGCAATTAGGCAGTATGTACTTGGACATATATATTAAGCGTTATTACTTTTAATAAATCAGTATAAATTTTGGTCCTTCGAGCCGGATCAAAATCAATGTTTACAGATCAGAAGAGTAAAATAACGACGATAAAATAGTCAACAAATACATATTACATTATACCTACTACATATTGAAAACTGCGATTCAGTGTAGTCTGATCCGGATCCTTAGCTGTTAATCGTCATTTGAATTATACAATTGTTTGTTAAGTGTCTTACATCGCAAGGAGGAGTCAGTTCCTGCTGTTGCCTCCGCGGCTGGCCCTTGAATCTGAACAAGTCGGACCGTTTGACAGCTCTGTTCTCTGCGGCAGCCACCCGGTACCTCTGGTCCACGCATCTCTTGCAATGCCATGACGCACCTACAACGTACGACATTTTATATACTCTCAAATAATATACCACAGTATTATACTAAAAAGACCTACCAGAACAAGAAACTAGTTATTGAGTAATATCAAATAAACTCTGGTATACATTTTGCAAAAATAAGGGAAATTATTTTTTATTTTTATTATATCGTAACTTTCCCTTTATTACATAGTTCTTTACAAGACTAAAAATGTGATATCATATTAAATATTCAAAACATTTTTACATAACTTATTAAACAGTCAGAAGAGTCTCAAGTTAAAATTTATAATTGAACGTTTCGCTATCACATTAATCTATAAATTCCCGACCACGTACTAACAGTAAGTGACACACGTCACTCACCCGTGATCCAGGCGTCGACGGGCGGCGTGTGACACTTGGCGTGGTACCCCCGGCCGCACATGTCGCACGCTATGATCGCGTTGTCCGCGGGGCTGGCGGCGGGGCCCTCGCGCCGCTTGCACACCACGCACATGATGCGCCCGTCGTCCGCGGGCGGCGCGCTCAGCAACTTCAGCGTCCCCACCGGCGCCCACGAGTGCGTCCCGTCCCCGAACTTGACCAAACATCGCGCGACCCCAGTACCAACCTCGCACGAATCGTTGTCGTTGCTCGTGCTCAACTCTACTATCGTACCTGACGGATAGTTATATCAATCGTAGCAGCATTTCTAATATTCAGTATATGAAAAATTATTAACTTTAAATATTTTATTAGAAGAAAGTATTGCTTAATAAATATTGTTTAGAAAAGATCTAATATCGTGAAGGCCCAATTTTTTTTACTGTTAATAGACTTCTCCATTTCGTCGTCGACCACTGAGGGTCTATATAAAGCGCTTTGGGTATGACTGATACAGACGACTCTCTTTCACAGATATAGGTTTACTACACTTTATACTGCTTAGCTTATGTTTCGTAGACTGAGAACGGTACAGACCAATTTTAAGGGGTTTAAATGTGAAAGAGTTTTTGATTGAGAAGAGTAGAAAACAGGCTAGGGAATGAGAGGATGTGAAATTAGAACTGCTTTAGAAATGTGTTTATAATGGTAATATTTAATATTTTAATGTGGTGTTGTAATAAGCTGTGTTTTTATAATCTTCATATTTTAATAAAAATGTGCACATGATTGTCTATAATTTTTCATTTATCTCAAAACTTGTAACAGATACACACCTAAGTAATATCGTCCATCCTTATTGGGCACGAGCACGTCGTCGCCGCAGTGGAATGGGTTGGCGTTACTCTTTTCCGTGTTGGTCGTGGAGTCGGGCATCGCATCCTGTGTCTCTTCTTCTTTCTTGTCATTCTTTTTAGCGCATGGTGTGATCGTTTTGTCAAAGTCGCTCAGCAGCACATCGATCAGAGACAGCTGGGTTGAAACCACTATTAACAAAAATACATCGTAAACATTTACGGTTTTTTAAACTGAGTAATGGTGGGCCTGACAGTGATAAATGAATGACAGTAAGTGACAATTTCAACTACACATCATCGATTACTGATTTATGTACCGCTGTTTGAAAACCGAACGTTACCGAATAAACGTGTTGCCAATTTATGGGATTTAATAAGCTTTATGGAATTTGAAACGGTAGGAGATAGAGCATTTTTGTTCAGAATTCTCTGAGAAAGGTTTTGGTACCAAATTTATATCGATCGGACATAATATAATTGATGAGTTAAAGACGAAAATATTGATTTTTGATAATCGATGGTTGACACAATGGTTGATGAGTTACAGTTACAAATGTTTTTTGAGAAACTCCATATGCTTGACATGCGTCGGAAAACCTTGTGATTTATTCGTATTATCCACAACAAACAAAACAATAAAACAAAAATATTGTATATCCAACAGCACTTCAATAAACAGAATCAAAACGATTGCGTTCTTATATGCTAAATTTTCTTTAAATTAGATTTTTTTCAATATACGTAGCAACGCTCGCTGGATACAGTCAGCATATTCAAACACATACATATGTAATTATTCTATTCATGTTCGTCAGCGAATTATTCCTAAATGGTGAATCGATTTTGATGACTGGAGATTTGATTTTGATTTAATTCGAGAATGGTATAAATTAACAATTCAATCTGTTAACAAACCTTGTTTTTATATGATAACATTTTGACTCTGCTAGTAATATATACATTACAATGTGTAGTCAACAATCAGTCGTTGCAAATACTAATGTTAATAATCCAATAAATAATGAAAATGAAACACTGCGTTTTAATGAAATTATCATTAATATATCCCAATGTCAAGATTACGAGTACATCTACACGCAATGTTTACATTTGTTAAATATTTAAAGCGATGATTTATTTAAAAGTGTACACATCATAAAAAACTTCGCAAACATCGCGATGCACCAGCGAATTAACACCAAACGTAAAATAAAAAGAGACATTAAAAACAATACTTTAAAATGCATGACAATATTAAATTATAGTTATAGTCATGAAGCGATAATGATAATAATTTTACAAATTAGTCCTTAAGACGTGGTAAATAGTGTCTAATATATCTTAATAATCATGTTAAAGTATACTTAGGTAAAGATACTCTCTAATTTCTCGGAATATACTCAGTGAAATCATTTACTTGTTTCGTGGTCAATGGTCGACACAACATTTCTTAATGAGTAACTTAAGTTAATGAGTAACTTCTATGACTTATAAAAAAATAACTTAAATACTATTAATGTTGATGTCGATGAAAACGAAATTTATTTGAAGTGAAATTTTCCCAAATGATTTCTATTATGGCGGTTACATGAGTGCCTGTACAAATATTGTTTGGAATCAAAATTATCGGCATACCTTTTTCGTATCGTTATTGTCTAAATATTATATAACGAACAGTGTATATATATATTTTTTATTATTAATAATTATAATGGTCGAACTTCGACCACGAGAACATACACATCGTATTATCGCTGTTATTAGTGCAGTTTATAATGTAGGCAGGTAGGTTTACGACACTTAACGACTACAAGCAATAAACGATGGACGAAGCGGAAGTATATACAAAAAAAGTGAATTAGAAAAAGTAAAGTAATCCTCCATATACTTAAAAGTTCCATACTTAAGACAATAGATAAGTTGGTACTTAGTGGGTACGAAAAGTAGTTTGGTTTTATTTCAAAATAAAAACAAGACTATTGAAAGTCTTGCATTGAAAAGTGAAAAATGTCTCCCGGTTACAGATTCTAGAAATCAGATGTTCAATTAAATCGTGGAATTTTCACAATTTTCGATATCTCTAGAACATTCCTGATCACACTCTACAGCATTGTGAGTGTAACTTATACGAGATCCATTTTTTAACATAAAATCAAATAAAACTTAATGGATAATTGGTGTAATATGGTGCGATTTTACAATGAGAACGTGACACCCTTTTGAGATACTATACGAGTACAATGCTTCAGATTGTTATCGATTGAACTTGGAAGGCGCGCGAACACGCTGTAACACACCTACCAATACATCAATGAGTAAGGAATGAAAAATGGATTCCGAATGTATCCAAGTTGTGATACTTGCCATCATAATACTATTTCAGACTGGTTAGAAAAACAATGCTGTATTAAGTCAATTTGAGGTCAGATTAACTTTATACTCTCACAAGCACGTAGAATTTTAAGTATTGTTTGAGCCATTTCTAGTGAATCTAAGTGATTAATAGTTCGTTTAAAGTCACTTAAATCAGTAATATTAATATATACATAAAGTACACGGTGTTTGTCCGCGATGACTTCTTTACTACCAATTTTATTCAATTTTGGCACACCGTGACCAGTTTAATCCAACTTGAAAGATAGGATAGCTTACATCTCAATTTATGATCGCAATATTATTTTATTGCAAATTATTTGTTTAATATCTTACAAATAGTTAGTTCCATAAGATTCTAACAGATGGTGGAGTAAGGTTATTAATTGGCCAAATCGAGTATATAAACCTTAGTCACAGCAACGCGTGGCCAGGTCTGTTATATTATAAAATAAACTTTTATCCGTTTCTACGTGAAGTAGAGAGAGATTTTACACGAGTACGACTGAAATTTTGCGTCTTCAAATTGTGATGATAGGGGCTTATTGTTAGGGATTGGGAAATGAGATTATTCATAAGGACCTTGTTGTAAGGTGCACAGTGAAACTGGCCAGTGGCGTTATTTATGTAAATGCAGAACTTCGGACGGTTCCGATGATGGCGTTTTAAATTAAGATCTTGTATCATGTATTGACGTATTAATCTTTCTTATCTCTTGCCAGCTCTTTGCCGGTATATCGCAACTTGTAAAATGTTTTTTGATTATATCCCTGTATCGAAAGAACAAAAATAAGTATGGACTTTTTATCACCTCGGTTTTGGTTTTATAACTGCTCCAGAGGGAATTAATAGGTCTATTACTGGGCCATATCAATCATTACTGAAGTCACACTACAAAGATCACTCGACAGTCGACTTACCTAAAGATTACAAGGAACTGATCGTTAAACAAACCTTACTTTTGTTTATTAATAAGGAGAGGTCCTAAGAGCTGAGTCGATGTTAATCTACTAGACAAGCTTAGCACAATATTACCACTCATTATTACTGTATTCATCTCATTAGCATTAAGACTTAAGGTTTATATAGCAATACATTATTCCCCTGAAAGTATTTCCTGGGGTTTCGAAAAGATTTTGGTGGCAGAAGGTCTACCCGTTTATCGGCGATTTAAAAATAAAATATACGTTACGAAAACGTATTAAACGGTTAAGAGTTAGTATTATTAGTACTATATTTGGTAAGTTAAATATTTTCCTTTTTCGCGAACAACTATTGTTATCCATCATTGTCCAGTGACTGACCTTAGTTCAAGAGAAGTCGGTTAGGCTGGTAATATGCGTCAACTAATACGGAATCACGGGTCGTTCGTCAACCTCTATTGAATTTAACGATGTTGCGGTGAGCCGCAAGGGTACACCGGCCAGTTGGAAAAGCAACTACGATACAAATGTACGGCGTAGATTTGAAGTTTATATTATTATGACCATAGTTATAATTTACGTCTGTGTTAACTAATAGTGCTCAGCGGCTTTCTATTTTAATAGTTAGCATTATAGTTACTTCGTAAGAGAAAACGCCCATGAACAACCACCCTACTAAAGGCGATTTTGAACAAAACATCTATCCATAATATTTGGATAAATTAGTAAGAACTAGCACTTTTGGAGGACTTTAAGACATTTGCTAGGCAACTTACTTGAGGATAATATATAGGATATTGAGAATGTCCATAAGGAAGCAATAATTAAGTTTGGGTCCAGCATGATACACTATCAGTTTACAAAAAAATACTATAACATCATCAATGATGACAATCTATACAGTATTGCAACATAGTTTATGGTTCTAATTGCTTTAATTTAGCGTCATTCTATTTCATCTTCCAATTATTATAATAATAAAAATTCTGTAACTAGCCTTGGTTTAAAGTACTGATTGCAAGCCGAGGAACATCAGCCAGGGAATATTAAACTCGATCTGTGGTATTCACTTCATTAAACCCGCTTCAACATGTCAATATTATATTATTGGGGTATATGCAGAATCCTAATTAGACTTTAAATAGTTTCACGTCAATAGTGTAATAACACTATAACAACAAAAACAGCAACTAGACAAGAAGTTTATGACCGTTTTGTCATATCTTGTTGTATAAATGTTGTCAAACATTTCTTATAAACAAGATATAGAAACCCCTGTAAAATTGAGATGTAGTGCTGATATCGAAGTTTGTACTTTTTTATCACAAGCCACTAGCTGGGAAGTGGTCAGCATTGTTCATGGACATCGGTTATGGCAAAGCAATCAATTAACAAATCAATCAGACAAAAAAGAGAAAGAAAGAAAGTTTTGAAACTCACAGTGTGTTTCATACAAATACTAAATAAAAATACTTTTAATGATTTATACAAGATCAGAGATATACAATTTATATGTATAGAGTACAAAAACTGACAGTGTAGGTAACATGACTAGATGTAAAGTTAAATGAAAATGTTAAATGTTGAAAATATCGAACATATGTATGAGTTTTGTGTTCATTTAAAATATATCATTTTCAAGTAATTATAAAATGGAATGATAAATTGTCATACAGAACTTTTAAAATTAAAAAAAAAACACAATCAGAATATTAATTTCACAAGTAGATACTTACTTATTAGCAATCCAGTATTTGACAGCGAAAGTACAAAAAAGCAACGTAATTAGTAATCTACTATATAATATAATCATGTGCATTTAATATTATACATTATATTAAAACTCACAAAATGAATTCATGACTTAAAACTATTTTTGAAACATACTTTTTTAAGTATTTAAATAATCTGTAAAAAAATACTATTCCAAACATCAATGTATCTAAATATTATGTATATCTATTCTTTCATATTTAAGTAGAACAATCTATTAATTTATAATAGGGAAGCACTAATGTTCGACTGAATATTTTTATATTGTATAGTTAAAGTATTTTTATTTTCAGTTTTGCTAAATGTATATTAAAAAGCTTTTATCCTAATATCTACACATTTGTAATATTACATTAAATAAATAAATAAATTACTTCCCACCAATTGAAAAAAATAAAAATAATATTACCCTTAATATTCTATTTTAATCAAAATATTATATCTGTTTACAGACAATTATTATTTTATTTTATGAAATCAACTTTTTTATTAGCAAGTTTTAATTGAAAATAAACGATGACATTACAACTAACACTTATTTGTAATTTGATAATAATTTAAAGATATCTCAAGATTAACTAATTTGTATTCAACTTTCTTTTTTTTTGTCAGTTTCTGACTTTTGTATTCGATTGAGCCCACATTCAGCCTACTTCTCTAATTTATATTTACAATAATATCATTTTGTTTTTCCTTTTCAGTGCATTAATGTGTTTAAATATAAACTGGTCTAATAATTTATTTGCTTTCCATCAAAATAAAGATACATAAGGTTTTTAGTTAAAATTTGATGTATGTATAAAAATTTGGTATTGGGAAAGAAAGTATAGAGTCAGTAGGTTATTCTATCTGTTTGCAATAACCTATTTTCAGTTAAAGACATATTTCTCAGTTAGTTAGTAAACTATGGCATGTTAACTATACATTTACAAGGAAGTATTGTCTATTTAAAGAATAAAGTTAAAGGCCCATTTTGCCTACATACTATTTGATAATAACTAGAAAAACTTCTTCAAGGAAGTAATAGTAATTTTCACTCTGTGAACTCTTTTTCATATTACATATAAAAAAATAAATTATATCAACCTGTTTACACTTCAATCAGTGTCAATAAGAGTACTCTAAATATTTACGTATACTTTTCTAGTGCAACTATAGAAAATTTCTTCGAAAAGTTAAAATATCCTGTAAGTATTAGAGTAGACTTAATGTGTTTACGTGTAAAAATAAAAAAATCTAAGATTAGCGGGAATTGGTATTTGTATTGCTAACACAGTTTTAAGTGTTAACAGTAATACGCGTAAACTATTCTACTAAGTTCATAATTACCGTGAAATTTGTTAAATAAGAAGTAATGTGAAAAATCTGAGGTGCAACCTTACAACAAACAACAACACTTTTATTGCAAACGTAGTATTGGTTCGTCGAAAACTTACCAGCGTTGATGTCCATGTCAATTCGGTTTTTCTGAATTATAAGACGTGTACTGAAGATGTAATTCGGTATTCTATTTCATACTGAAAGAACAAACACTAAAAGCATTGGCGCTATTGCGGCCATTGTAGTAGTCAAACGTATCACAGTTTTCCCGCGGTAAAAAGCATAGGACTTATAGGTGTTCACTGCATTGCTAGAAACTAATGAAGCTTATACACAAATTTTGTTAAATAAACTTGAATATTATACATCGTTAATCATTCAATTTGAATTTGTGTCTGTAGAAATTTAAAGATTAGAAGGTCCTTCGATTTCGATAACCCTTTTTGGTTGAATTGGAAACATACAGACAGACGGAACAGACAGACCACCACACCAATTTCTTAACCAATCGTCCATCTTATCTATATTATCTATGCTAAGCGTAAAAAGAGTACAGATAAAATATACTATTTTTAAAAAAGCATTTCAATATTATTATCATCATAAATCATTCAATCCCTTATTTATAGGCAGTTCATAACTTAGATCATGATACGGATCTAACAACAATGTTGACTTTAATTTCATGCATAATTTAAAAAACAACGACACGGAAGGAAATCTTTGTAATACATTTTTAAACATAAATGTCCTGTTTATATACATATACTAGCAGACCCGGCCACGCGTTGCTTTGACTAAGGTAATAAGGTTTACATACTCACTTTAGCAGACTAATACCTTATACCGCCATCTGTTAGAATCTTATGGAACTAATTCTGTGCAAGATATTAAACAAATAATTTGCAATAAAATAATATGGCGACTATAAATTGAGATGTAAGCCTATCCTATCTTTCAAGTTGGATCAAACGGGACACGGTGTGCAAAATTTGATTAAAATCAGTGAAGTAGTATAAAAGTCCATCGCGGACAAACACCGTGACACGTAATATATATATTAAGACTAATTGACCCAGCAGACGTTGTTCTGCAACATTATAACAGACCCGACCACGCGTTGCTATGACTAAGGTTTACGTACTCAATTTAGCAGACTTACTCCGCCATCTGTTAACTTATGGAACTAAAATAATTTGCAATTTCTCAATTTTGTCAAATAATTATCTTACACCGCTATCTGTCAGAATCTCGTATTTAACAAATAATTTGCAATAAAATAATATTGTGACTATAAATTGAGATTTAAGCTTTCCTATCTTTTAAGTTTGATCAAACTGGACACGGTGT
>DWJN01005978.1:0-11031 GCA_018248895.1 Carystus phorcus
TGTACATCACTTTTCTTAGGAAAACTATTATAATATTTTTTTACATACATAATATTATCTAAAATGTATTGCGACACTACAGTTAGTATGTTAATCTGTTTGAAAAGATCCTTGAGTGAGTCCCTCGGTCTGAGGTTGTAGATGGCGTATTGACGCAGTAGCGATGAAATATCGTTTTATAAGCGATACGACTAGCCGGGTACTAGCGGGGCGCAGCCGCTGGCGGGGCTCTCAGGGGCACGTGGGCGCGCATACCAACGTGCCATCGATATGCAAACCGAGTGCGCATGGAAAGTGGAGAAGTGCGCTCTATGAATTGAACGCACCGCTTGGGGTTCCCTCGGAGATGGTCCGCACTTTAATAAAAACTATATTATTTACTATACGGGTCCTACTAAACTGAACCCAGAACCTTTTATCTGTACCTAAGTGTTGCCATTAATTCGATTCTCCCTTCTTACTTTATGAGTGTCTTATATTATGTACCAACTCTTTCTTTGTCCTACATTGCAAAAGAAATGATTAACACTTTAAAGTAAATGCAATCTAAGGTTATTGTTGTAGATAAAACAGGTTAAAAAATAACTTTGATATAAGACAGTACAGTCAGCACCTACGAGTACGAACAACTAATAACAGTTACGCAATTCGGACCGTGTATTTGCAACAACACAAAATATGACACTCCGGTTGCCAGCTAATGTATAAAAAAAGTTCCACACTCATGCATAAAACACGTAATCATTTACACGCAACGAATATGCAAATCGAGTATTAAAAATAACACGCGGAATCTGAATGTGTTTGAACAATACTTTGTTTGAATTTCAACTAGTTACTGGTTGTATACGGTTTGGTAGATCCAGATTATAAATGAGCAGCGACCGATTGTTGGGTTGGTAATTAGATAATTATCTCGTGCAAGTCGCCAGCTTTCTTTAAATGTAGTCTTAAATAATTTTAAACTACTATCCTTTTTAATAACATCTTTTTAAATAAAGCTTCCGTACTTATTCTGTTGCAAATCATGTTGTTCTAATCCCAATCAACCCTAAACCTGGTCTCAGTAAGAAATTACGTGAGCAATGGTTACATATGACACGATCCATCACACTCTTCAGCAAACTAAAATAAAATAATAATATAGTTAGTATAAAATTACTAAGTAAAGTGTTGGCAACCCTATTTTTGTAAATAATATAAATGCACAAAACTTTACAGTGAAGATGACGCAGACATGTTTGTATGATGTGAGTCCTCGTGTTTGACGTTTCACATCCAATATTATTTAATCAACTGAGTATTTTTTCAATACACTTCGAAACAGTTCGGATTCGTGTTGAGACTACCGACTAGCGGCTTGCGTCAGTCATATAGACAGGGATTCCTACAGCCAGACCCGCCGCCTGCACTTCACGCGGGCGGCACAAACACGAAGGCAAATCGAGCGACCCCTCATATAACATACAAAAAAACATTCAATAGCCTTTTTTTAACAAAATTCAGCAATGTATTCGTAGGGCTACATAATAGTTATTGCACGCGGGCGGTCAAACACCTAGCGGCGAGCGGGCCTACAGCGACTGAGACAGTGTAGCTACATTGTCGGAAGGATTATAATCCAAAACTAAATGAATCCCGATAATACCTAACAAGCTTTAATAACTACTACATGTTAAAGTTAGGATATAATATGCCGGAAAGTATGACTTACAATTTTCCATTTGATCAACGATTCCGAATAAAATTAGTTCAAAGGTTATTGTTGTTGTTGCTGTTTGTTGAGGTTGGTGATTGTCTTCAGAATGTCGTAATAACCTGCCACCTACCACCTATTCCGAGCCAGCAGTAGCCGTATTTGATCACGAGTCCATTCAGTTACGTTGAGATCGACGTAGGTAATTTAAATAGTTTTTGCAAACAGTTTTTACCGGAGACCAATTAAATTGAACAGGTAATCAGCCGTCAGCTATTGTTTACATCATTTCCATAGCATACGTTATACAAAATATTATAGCACGTGTTTACAAATTATAATAGTTATATTTCGTAACGTACCGACTTCACGACGAGTATCATATAATTAGCCTTATTAATGAATGTAGTTAATATTCTAATGTTATTAATCTCCTTCGTTGTTAAGCGTAGTGCATTATTAACAAACACAACAACAAACAAACAATAAACAATAATAACTATACAAATATCAACTGCGTTCTATAACAGTGCACGAGCATACAAAACAAAAACAATTCTTAATTTGATAGTTGATATAAAAAGAAAATATTGTTGGATTATGTGAAAAAGACATCTCTATTAAATTGAGAAAGGACTATAATTGAATGTATGACGATACAACGTCATGTTAAAAGATAAACATATTACGTCAAATTATAACATAAAGTTAACAAATAAAGTAAATACATATTTTTCGTCGATTCGTAATCAAGTATTGTCAGTGTGAGAGTGAGCCGTGGTGGTATATTGTGCAACCGCAAATTCACCAATAAAAATATTGTCCGTTGTTAGGAATAGAGCGTGCATGAGGAAAATGAAACCCGATACAGTAACACTATCGGGCCGCGTCACTCACGTTCGTTGCAAATGTATGCATGTGTTTATCTTGACAGGTACCTAGTAGCCAGTAGATGATACAATGTTTATAGACGTCTATACGTCGTCAATACCCATTTCTGATAAATTAACCTCAAAGGCCCGCGCGATGCAGCCAGTTGAAAAACGCCTGACGGTCTAGTCAACTCTTAAAGAATCTTTTGTAAGTAACTGAACTCTGTACCAACAATATATTAGTATTTTTTTATTGCGGGATAGTAGTGCCTAATGAGTTATTATATTTAATGATTTGCAAATTACAAGAAAAAATGTATACTAATCGATCGAAATCGTACCTTTATTTACACTTAAAATGCGGATATTAAAGATGTGAATACAAATATAGAATTTTGTATTTAATGAGGAAAGTTCCTAATGTTCCTAATGATTGATTCTGTTTTAAAAATTTCCGGATAATATGTATTTACAGCTGATGCTATCGCAAAAATATGAATAGGGTTTTTGAAACAAAAATCTGCGAGCCTTAGGTTTTATATATTCTTCTGACAAAAATAAAACGTCACTCCAAAAAAGAACTATTCAAAAAAAAGTTAAAATAACATATTAATTGTGCCAGTACATGTATAGTCTTTATATTCTGAAGTACATATTTTTAACGCAATTTTATCTGCTCCTGCAGTTTAATGTATTTTCAAAGAATTCCTATATTTTTGTATTAAAACGCATTACAAAAACTATTTTGGTACAGTCACTTGAAATATGTAATCGATAATGTGCGACCTAGATATCATACAGTTTAATGGCATCTAGTGACAATGTTCGGCAGTCACCTTCTCTGTAAATGATTAATTATGTGATTCAATAGGACGAGTGCGACAACTAGAGTGTTAAGCTAAGTGTATGAACTTTTTAGCAAACATACATACTTACTTTTTAACATACATCCGGATCTAGCCAGTATACGTGAGTGCAATCTGACGAAGCTGGCAGATGTTGACATAAATCCCGAACAATATATAGCAGTATAATAGCGGGCCTGCTCCGTGCCTTATCACCACATCTGAGAGCTACGAGCCTCACGCCGCCAATGTTACATAGTCAGTCGTCGAGCCTTAACGACACCCCACATCTAGGCTAATTAATAAATGATTCATTATCACGTCTCGGGTAATTGATTTCATCGTTAATAGATTTAACAGCGTTTAAAAAAGTAAGCAGGTTGTTATTTGCAAGGTAAAGTGTCTAATTTTCAATTGTTCTTACGTCACCACACTGAACGACCAATTTGGGCAATAAAGTCACTCACTTTAATCTATTTATGTAGTTCTTAAAACAAATAACAAGTTAGTTATATATAAAAACATAACTATTAGTTTATACTAAAGACAGTAGAAATTATAGAATGGACTCGTTTATTTCGTGTTCTTTACACACACAATATTAGTTGATACATCATTAAAACCTGATAATTAATTGACTTCACACAGCTGCAAACATTTTTAGTTAAAATTTACGATCATTTCCATTAATGTTTGGTAAACAAATTAGACGCGGTAATAACAAGTACGAGTAATATTATATTTTGGCAGTTGGTAGGCAAGTGGCTTACGAATAATGGATGGATAATAAATAAACGCTTTTACAAACATCCCGCACTATGATTCCCTGTGTTGCGAATGACGTGGACAACACAGGTCACTACCATAGAACAAACTGCCACATTAATGTCTACCCTGGCTGGGAATAGAACCCGGGCCAACTAGCTTCGCTGCCTATCTGATTCCTGGGTCCTACCTAATTGAGAATGTTATTACTGTTTGTGAAACGTCAAGGAAGAGAAAAATAAAGGCAGCAAGAACCTCTCTTCCTTTCTCACGCGTTAGTGATGCTGTTTAGTTTGAAGAAGTAGTAAATATTATGCCTATCTTTTATGTATGTAAATACTAGTAGATTGACCAAATATTTTGACGCAACATAAAAAGAAAATTTTCTGCGTAATCGAATTTTGAATCTCGATCACTCTCAAAATGACACACACATAAAAATTCATCAAAATCATTGTAACCGTGTAACAGAAGGAGTTTACTTACATACACACAAACGAAAAAACTAACCCGTATTTAGAAGTAACAATAAATAAACCAGCTGCAGTCCACAAGACTCAGTTCGCACACGAAGATTCATGTTTCTGTAACTACTGAACTGTAAAAAAATGTAATTATAAATGCATCGCGATCCAAAGGGCACGTAATTGTGTATGTATGTAACGAAGTCGGCTCGCTCTATTGCAGACGGAAACTGTACACACGCTATCATATCTTCTGTAGGAAGCGACGTAAGCAGTTTTCTGTTGGGCTTCCACGAGCCTCACGTGTGTCAGTTACGTATACTAAACCCTGCTGAGTTACAATTTAATACATGAACGCATACTCATAGCCCAGCGCCTCGCTTCCATCCTATGCAATCGACAGAGTTAAACAACTGCGAGCGCAATAGATACCTGGATAGGTAACCGTGCTTCAAAGGGCACGTTAAGCCGTCAGTCCTGGTTGTTATCATAAATAACAGTCGTCAAGCCATGACGCAGGCCTTTGGTCGAATTCTAAACTTCCGACACTTGAGTTGGCCTCTAACCTCTTCACCGATAAGCACTGGAGCATCGTGATGGAATATACTCTAAACCACCTCGGTGATGAGGAGTGACTCGCGCTCAGTAGTGGGCTATTAATGGGTTGAAGGCACATGAAACTATATACCCTATGCTTCTTTGGGCTTAGTTGCTTCATAAGTTTCTTTAATTTTACCAGACGATAGTCCGTTATATGTAATCAGAAAATATTGTTAATATTTTCTTTATACAAACGTTCAGACGAGCCACATGATGGTTGGTCACCGTCACCAACGGACAATAGCAACACCATCGGCATCACTCTTGCGTTACTGGCCAAAGAAGAGAAGGAATTCTTTTCTTAATAGTTAGATAGTACTGGCTATCAAACTGTCAGCTATTATTAATAATGTACAACTAAACGAAGTAATCTCTGACACAGTTCGATCTACAGTTGAACACATGCTGGAATACATCTGTCAGAATTGAGGAAGCTTGAGTACACGTATTATTATAAAGAAGCACAATATGCATTGAAATACGATCTATTATACCTAATATTAAAAAGAGTTACATCTTCCTTGAGTATTGTAATTTAATTTACTACGTGAAGCATTACGTTGGGGTTTTCAAAGGATAATAATAAAAAAAATTGCTCCACATCAGCGGTTACTTTAAGTTTACTTCGTTTCTGCAATCACAATGATAAAATTTTGTTGGTACATCTTCGAATAACAATAATCGGTAAAAGGCGCGAATGAAAATATTATAACCGGGCTTTGAATGTAGCTAAATTTAATTTATAGAATAATTATTACCAATCTGTGAAATTCGAAGATATGTCCTAAATGTTGGTTGAAACATCTCGGCCATTTTGGACGTCTGTACAAGGCAGTTTTTGCCGGAAGCAATCAATAATGCGAGAAATATCATTGACGGCGCAACGTAATGATCGGATGAGGTTTTTGTCTGATTTACAGTGACATCGATCAATATTGCGATCGCAGCAACGGCTGTTGCACACTTCTACCGAATTCTATTGCAAATTTAACTCCCATCGTTGCATTGCTCACTACTTGCAATAACAATGTCGAACACGTGTTCCTCGCACATAGTAATATAATCGCTCTGTCGATGAACAAAAGAAATCGACTTCAAATAACTCCACCGAACTAAATATTGCGATTTTAAAGTCGTACGTATCAACTAAACGCGCATTATCAGGGTAACTCAAAAGCTACTCGTCAAATGTCCCTCAAATTAATATGGGGCCACATTACAAGTACCAGCTTTCGGAGAGAAAAAGAATTATCCGAATCGGTACTCAGTAAAATTTACTCGAATTGACGAACAATTAGAGGAATTAACAAAATCAACGAACTTCATATACCTCATTAATTAAGCTAAATATAGATAGTGATGTGGCAAATTTATAAAGTGCATAGAAATGTTGATAATTATTTTATTTTCTTCATGCCTTATATTGCAAAAGTGTAACAGCTTGCGCAGTCCTTACAGGATATTCTAGATATATCATTATATGTATTATTACATTGAAAGATTGTTAAAGCAAACGAATTGGGTAACAACATCTGCAAGGTTTACATAGAACTATAATGACAAATAAATTAGATATGCATGAATGGAGTTCTGGGGTAAGAGGATTATTTTATACTACAGACCGTTTGACGCCGCGTAAACTGCTCGATTGGCTCCGGCCGCAGCCCCTCGCGCTGCAACACCCGAATGTTGCCGCCGCACATCACACCGTCATGCAATAATTGATAATCGGGTAATAATTGCGAATGTCTGTCAGCGTGCAGTGCGTGGGCCCGGCCGACCGACCGACGGCAGCCACCGTGACGCCGCCGCCACGCCGCGCCGTCCTCAATACGACGAGCCGTTACCTCACCGCGTCATTCATTATGAATGGCAGCCATTACGGTTACTGCAAAACATTGTTACGTGCCTCCAATTAGCGCTGCTCCTGCCCGCTGCAGCAGCTAGCTACCTACAGGTACGATACAAATTCTAACGTCGTATATGTCTCGTTCACGAACGTCGGAGATCGACTATGCTTGTCGTTGGCAACTGCAACGATCGGTGGCCCCGAAACATTTCATTCCGAATCTCGATGTTGAAGGCTAGAAGCAACCAAATTCACAGCAGAGTTAGCGAGGCGGGCGACGAACCGAGCGACGCCGTATAAAGATGTTATAAGCTTATAAAAAGTATCGATTAATCTGACCATTCAGACTAATGACCCATTCAGTTTGTTGAAGTAATTTTTGATTGCCCATTCGACTGCCGCGCAAAAAGTCGGCTAAGCCCGCGAATCGGGTCGCAAATATAATGCATCGGTAGGTTTACTTCACTGATTCAATGCTTATTTTCTTTCTAATAACTATTTAAGTGTTTATACAGAAAATATTTTGTATTTAATTATAGAACTTCAACTCGGCAAACTATCATTTTCGCCTTTACTACTGTTAGGAACACAGAACACGAATAAAAAATTACATCTCAATACGTTTGATAATCATTTGAATGTTTGATAAGGTATTAATTAAACACCTAAGATAGTTTTACATAATCTTTTTTATTATAATGTTGCATTAGTGACTCAACATTTGCCTTAAATACACCTATCGATACCTTCCACGTCATCATTTTCTTTCAGATATTTTTCTCCATAGGAACAAGTCAGAGGTTCTACCGGCGGAGGCCGAACAAAATAAATGCAAATATTGCCAATTGCGCCGTACGAATATAACAAGAGTGAGGGACTGCCCCTATCATTGCAAAGTATATTATAACATTTACGACTCGGTGCATCTCCTAATCACTCATGCTGATCTGGTATACCAGGAAGCTTTCATTCGCAAAGCGAGATAAATAAACTTTGTATCAAAAATATTACGCAAACTTTTTACGTGTCTTTAGAATTCGTGACTGCTTATATTTGAAGTCTAGATTCCAAAAACGGGATAAACCGTTGTCGCTTGCGCGTGACCCTGATTGCCGCGGAGTGATTAAACAAACTTCGAGTTGTCGATGATAATAATATAAGCAGCGGCAGAGCCTAGCTCAGCTAACGGATACTCAAATAACGATTTCTATTGTAAAAAAATAATGACCGTGTCATATGTTTCGTAGTACCGTGAACCTAATTTACTACTGAAGTATCAAACGATTACTTAATGTAGAAAAGTGACCTATGGTGAGGGCACTTGTGAGTGATTAATTACATTGATCAGGTTAATATCTTTTAATACCAGCACGTCACCTCCGCGCACGTACATCTACGCAAAGTGGAAAAGCATTTCATATACTATTCTCATCACGAGTAAAAGTAGAAGGCACCAGTTGCCAGGGGCAACGCCAGCTTATTGGGATGCGCGGGCACATGCGGCGACCGACACGCGACTTGTCCAAGAGCTTGCAGTGTTTGGTCCTTCTATAAGTTTACTTGCGTAAAAAGCGGTTACGTTAAAAAGTCATGAAAATATTAACCATGCTACGTTTCATTAAAGATTTGTTTTTATCTTCGTCAATTATTATTATTATACTGTGTTTTTTTTTCTCTCTCACTTAACCTTAAGGTCACTCTCTCCTTCACTTTATTGATTCACAACAAAAACCGAACGTCCATCAGTTTGACACCGACCGATAAATAAATATGATTATCATGAAACTTTGTCCTCATATTGTTAGAGATATTAAAAATAATATAGGATATTTTTTATTTAAAAAATATATACATGAAATGTAATGATCTTTGATGTTTATTCAAGGGCTTCAACGCGAGCGGAGCCGCGGGTAAAAGCTAGTATTAAATATAATCATATTAACGATGTGTTCTTATTATACTGGCCTTGATGCTAACTTTTCATAGTTCGAGTAGCAGTTTGAAGTATCGAAAATAAAGCAAAAGCTTAGCTTAAGCGTTGGGCAAAGTTAAAATATAAATGTTGCGCCGTCATAAAGCCAATCTTCGGTCGTTTGCCCAAACACCGGTACAATCTATTTGGTCCAATCATTACATTATTTCGGATATATTTAACTGCTTATACGTATACATATTTTAATTCATATTCATATGTATTATTCGGCCAGCGCCTAAACCACGGCGCCGCGGGAACTGACCAAAGATTCGCAATTCACGGAGCGCGCGAACAATTATGTTGCGCAAGACGAGCGCTGAACACGCGCACGGCACGGCACGGCACGGCACGGCGAGCCGGCGCTAACTTACACTATTAATTGCATAATAGATTTATCGTTGTCAGTCTTATAATGCCCGTATAAGGTAGATTCCTGCGCATATTACACGCGAAACAATATGTTGCGAAAGAAATCGCTAGCATAACATATTAGCAAATATACATCAATCTTAGTTTAATTTTTAAATATTATGGACCACTCTAGTATCTAAAATAAATATACTATATAGTATGTCGTTGTAGTTACTGGGATTCCGGACGTACTACAAACCGAACGCTTGACTAAAGTATTGACTGACATGACTACGTTCCTGAAAAGTCCAATAAAAATTGAACCTTATCGAATGATAAATGACTGGACTCTTTTATTGAATAGCAATCAAATTAGACAAATAAAGATGATAAATGTTACGTTAAAGGTGACAAGAGTGCCGAAGTAAAAGACTGATTGATTGATCGTGTGAAAGGTAATGTATTGCCTCGCTGTCAAGTCAATAACTCGACAGCTGTCAGACGTCAAATCAATAATTTGTTTGTACCACATAAACATATTGACGAACGACGTCATATCTGGCAATATTAAACTGACAAAATTTAAATCAAATTAAAGCTCATGTTTGCGAATAATTATATTATTCTTTTTTTATTTATATAAACTACTAGCGACCCGCTCTCACTTCGCTTCGGTCAAAATAAAAATTATCATATTTTCAAATTGAAATTATATGTATACATAATATATTATATCAGCATTATAATAGACGGTAGTAAAATATTCAAAATAATAATTTGACAAAAATGACGTTAATTTTTTTCAAGTTATTCGTTTTGTAGTTTTTGCAGTTAATTACAGATGGTAACGTAGACCACAGTGGATCTATAGCCGTAAGGATTTTAAATAGCGGTCTAAATTAATGGTTAATCGATGGTGTGGCATAAATTCTTTCAACCTAAAATGGATTATGTAAATGGAGGCGGAAGGAAAAGAGGTACGAATAGATTGGAATTGGAACTATACGAGAGGACAGAGTAGTAGATACACAGTCCGTGGGCACGTCAAATTAGTATGTACAACTCTATAATTATTACATTATTGTAACAGATAAATCTCATCGGCAAAGACAATTTCATGCTACATTTCAAAGTAAATAAGCTTTTTTTTAAAGCTCTATTATTTTTATAATGCTGATGACAAGGTTAGTTTTGTCTATCGAAACATTAGGTATTTCTATATGATAACAGATAACATAAAGCTCGGCAATTCCGTTAATAGCTAGCAACATAAAATGGTTCTTTGTGTCAGACTATATGATAGTCATATGTACATAGGTGTTACAGCCAAAGCTGCAGGCTAACAAATGGCAACATGCGTGTTAGATATTGTCAAGGGCCGGCTAGCACACGAATTACAATGAATAATATGAACTCTGACCTCCTGAAACTGTATATTCGTCTTAACGTATTGGTTAATAAATATTCAATCAAGCCGCAAGTATTTAGTGTAGTAATTTTAATCGCTTTGTTCTAAAAGTATAACTTATCTTATATCTTATCTTATATCTTATACTAATATATAAAGCTGAAGAGTTTGTTTGTTTGTTTGTTTGATTGTTTGAACGGGCTAAT
>DWJN01005979.1:0-11029 GCA_018248895.1 Carystus phorcus
AACAAGCCAGGGGTCTACACCAAGCTATATCACTATCTACCGTGGATTAGAAGCATAATGGTTTGAATTAAGTTTTATAGAAAAATATAGTTACAGTTGTGCTACATGTATGTGATCGACGAACGTCAATAATCTTGCCAATTATAAGAAATTTAAAGGTGATCTCAATATCTTTTGTAACTTTGTCGCAGAAGAAAAAGCAGTAATATTATTTCTGTTAAATCCATATTTTTATTATTTGTGATTATGTTACTGCAAATTAAAGTGTGTCTTACATATTGATGTGTTTTTTTTAATTACATAAATATGTTTAATTAAATACGCCGTATTAATTATTCCGATTCCAAAGTCATTCGCATCAAGTAAATGCACATTATTAGGGATAACTTAAAAACTATTCGTGAGATGTCGCTAAAATTTATATAAGATCACCATAAGCATCAGCTTTCGAATAAGATAAGAATCATCCAAATTATGAAGATGCTCCATTTAGGTCTTTACGTCATGCAAATGGCTTGTATGTGTATAAGTATGACAGCGACACTTTTTGACGTACGGGCAAATTGATCAGTTTCGAAGACCTAGTTGCTGAACACCTGGAGCTTAATGACAAAAGTTTAAACTGTACCTTTGTTGAACGGAATAAGCCTATCACTTTGTTAACAAAACAACCGTCTGTTTATCATAATGGCAGTTATAGCGGGAGACTGTGGTGGTAACAAAAGACGTCACGCGCGATAAAGTTCCGCCGCCTCTAAACGTTATTGATGTCGGCCGTCGTGCTCAAGAGAAGCTCGTAATCGTGTTAGGACAGTGATTCATAGGACGAACAAAAGGGGTTTCTTCGTTGAACGATGCAGATAAAGGAAAAATTTGCGATTTTTTGCCTATACATGTACTCAGGTTTACGGATGGGTATGTATATTCATAATTAAAAAATTATTGAATGATAATGCTGAATAATCGTTACTTTGTTTTCAATACCTAAAATTAAAAAAATATCATGAATTATAAAGTTCGTGCTAACGCATCGTCGTGTCTGCCTAGATCATCTTACAATACTAACAGTCATTACGTATGTGAACCAAATAGGGTACAGTCTCTCATATTGGGCGAGAGCGCTTCAAACACCTATAGCGTTAGTTATCTTGGAAATACAGCGAACTTTCACTTTATAAGTACACATATTAATTTTTTTAAACAAGCACAGAAGGAGAAAGTAAATAAGAATGTTATGTATATAGGAAAAAAAGAACCGTATGAAGGAAAGATCGCCACAAAGAAATAACTGAAACATAATCATAAGCATCGAAATTACCGCAAGCAGAGAGCGCACGCGCAGCCTCACGGCATGTTATTTATAATGCGGTCATATTTCGAATGCCGTAGTTACCGCCCTGCATGAGCCGCGCTCACGCTATGCCTAACGTCACATCGCTACAGACCTTCAAGGCTGCCGATAGATGTCATTAAAATATATGGGGGCGATGAAGTAATCTAATCAAAGAAACAAAGTATTGGTTTTCCTTATATTATTAAGTCTGAAACTTTGACATATGTCTACAGTTTGTTAAATTACAAGATATTTGAATTTCAAAGAGAGTGGTTGAGATAAGTTTGAGAATCGGATAGGTAGGATATGTTATTATGATTATGTGACAACGATGGATGACTGGAATGCTTTGATCTCCGCTGAAATAACATTGACTGTTCCCGAATACCATCTCCCCATGTTACAAATAAGGGTATGTTTTATTGGTGTTCAATGTATATATTACTTACCGACCTAATAGACTTAGTTCTGCGGTGTTTAAAGTATATTTTGCTTAAATGGTATTAGCCAAAATACAGATGGGTGCCATTTGTTACTAGCTTAACTAAGCTAGATTATAAATGTTGATGTATAGTGATAAATAAGTAAATTACGTAGTCATTTAATAGAAACTTATTGAAGTATATCTACAACGCTTACTTAATTTCGCATATTAACTATAAGTGATATTATAATCATAGTTGGATAAGATTTGCATGTGTGACTCAACTAAAATTAAAAAAACTTAACCTAGGCAAAACTAACATTTACCAGCCGTCACTGGTAAAACTTAATGTACTAAACTTTGATAGTAAAAGCCCGAAAAAATTGACTCTTTTTTATAAATCCTTATATTTACCAACTCATGTAGGTAAATCCTAAAATTTACTACTCAAACCTAAGTTTAACCAACAAATTAACTTTTATAGTAACATATAATATATGTGTCAGAATAAGGTTACACAACGAAAATTATTGTATTAAAGGATATGGTGAGGTACATTTGATATAAAATAAATGAATAGCAATTGCTTTGGATTCGGGTAAAAGCCAGAGTTTTACTGAAACGAAGCGAGGGTTGCTAGCTGTTAATAACATTATAAATTACTATGGGCAAATTTACTCAAGCGAGTAAACAAAATTTTAACATCTACTTAATTCAGGCCGAAAAGAAACCAAAGAAAACGCCTTATCCAATTTGAAGAACGTTCTCAAGGGATTTTATTTTATTGCTTTCATTTTTCGTAAGCACAGCAACGGCTAACATAAAAAATGTTCTGTATACCATCATATCCGTACCTGTGTACGGAATATATTTCAAGTTAAGTGTTTGGAAGAATACACGTAATAAATAACTATTTTCAAAACCTGCCACACTGAGAAGGATATGTTTAATGTATGTATTTATCTGTATATTAATAAACTGATTTAGGTTAAATATTTTGTTCAAACAGAAACTCGACTAAATTAATTAAGTTTGAGGAAAATCTATTCATTTATTCGAAGATAATCACTCTTCCCTAGCTATTAAAGGGAAGTGAACAACAGGTTTGATTGTTTTAAAATTAGTATCCTGTGGCTTCACATACATATATTTAACCGACATGGTAACTGTAGCACGATAAAATGTAAATATAAATAAAATCTTTTTTATCATAAAGCAGTGGCGAACCTAGTATTGAACTCTATGATCGAAATTCGAATATATAGAAGAAAAAAAATGTTTGGAAAATAAACGACAGTTCAATACTAGCTTCTCGCCACTGCATCAAGACATACCGACAAAAGGGCATTTTATTGTTAAAGAAAACATTAGGAATCAGCAGAATGCTCAACTTACCAACATAAGGCAATAATTTCGAACTGTAAAAGCTTTATCCACGTAAATACTAAATTCGAGACATTTCACAATAACGTGGTTTGGCTACCGCCAATCGCACTTCTGTACATGCATACCAACTGCATTACATTGACAGCTCCTGCGGGAATCACAAATCCCGCTTCGACCGCACACTGCAGATGATGAACACAACGTGACACGACGTTGACGATAAGCCACACAAGAGTAATTTCATCGGATATTGGTCTGATAGCAACTGACTGACGATCAGTAGTTGGAGAGTCGTAATTTGTCAACTAGCGAGAACGGATAATTGATTAGTCTGGTTAAACATTTAATTTGTGATACACGTTTCTCTAATTGTTGGTTTATTTAAAGTACAATAAAGACATTTTGGTATATCAACGCAAATCGATGGACTCTTTTTGTTGGAAATAAAATACTCGTACTCATACAAGTCAAACTCAGCGCTTTTACCGCAGTGATATAATTACAATTATTATGCGTTATCTAATACCTAAGTATTGCGTTTTTAGGTAAATATATAAACATATATTATAGATTAGTTGTGTTGTTTTCTGCATAAAAGTATTCTTTGACTTTTTTATAAAATTGGAAAGTTGAATAGGAATAAAAATGTATAAATTTACGAGTTCGGATTGTACCTTAAATAATACCGTAAAATGAAACCACTCTATTTAAAATTGTTACATATACGCAATTACGGTTTACAATAATTAAAATATTAATCACATTGTCCCCTTTTTGCTGGGGCAGAACTTCTCTACTTTAATTACTTACATCTAAATGTAAACCTTACATAATGGGGAAAGTTAATCCTTTGCCCATTGTAATGAGTGAGACAGTAATTTGGCCCACTACTTATTTATACTTATTATAATATGCAGACGACGGTGAATTAATTAGCCTGGACCAATTGTACTTGACTGTAGTCAAACAATAACTTATAATTAATAGAAAAATTTAGAATATATGTAGATACATAAACCGGTTTTGTTAAAAATAATTCCATTAAAACAAAACGTATGAAGTTAGATCTGCTAAAATATATTAATTATTATAACCATAATCTTAATGAATTATGGTGGTTAAACCGCCTATTATTACAATCCTTAGTCGCTGTGACAAACTACATTTTTAATGGACTTCAAAAAAGGGAAGAGGTTTTGAATTTGTCTATATTTTTGATTGTTTTTGTATGTGTGTTACCTAATAACTTTTTATTGGGTATACCAATTTCGATAAGTCTTTTGTTCATTCGAAAGGTGGAACTTCTCGTGTATTCTCATATAAAATTAAGCGCTATCTGATGATCAGTTTTTAAGTTATCCCTAATAACTTAAAAATTGGTTTTTTCTTTTGTAAATTGACCTTTGTCAATTATTTGTAAATAAAAAAAATCATAGTAGACATACGTACAATTTCAGAAATCGAACCTTATTCATTTGGGGGCGTTTTGTTTCTCGTCTGTATGGCTCGTAGCGAGGCAAGGCGGATACATGCAATTTACTAATTTTTTTTTTGTTCTATATTTGTTCCATGACAATCTTAATTCTTTAATAAATTAAAAAATGTCTAACGATGAGGAAGTTCATCAAGTTAATAAAGAATACATAAATAGTGATATTTTAAAACAACAAGCAAAAAAATTTTAAAACAAACAACTATCCAGTAAAATTATAAAGTTTTGTATTATATTACAAAGAATCTTTTCTGTGGGTAATTTTTGAAATGTGATTTTTAAAGGTGATGTACAATAATTTTTCACTAAGTTACACAGGAGACATAAATAAAGAATATGGAATGTAAGTTAGTAATATAATCCATATAATTTACAAGGCAACGTAAGTCTTTAAAATTTCAAAGGAAGCAGAGAATATTCCTTAAAGAACGAAAGCCTAATCGCCTAATCCCATGAGAGTTCTTTTCAGAATTCACCAATCTTGTTATATACTTAATATATACATATTTAAGGATTTAAACCGGATTGACAACCTTGTAGCCTAGTTTATAGTAACACTGTCTATCGACCGACATGAACCGAGTTTTTTTCCCGACCAGAGTACAGATTTTTGAAATAGAAAGGTTTATCTATAGTGGGTTTTGTAATGTCCAATTAATCCTATTTTACAATTACTTGTTCGTATATAGAGGACGCATTTTTCCCGTGAATGATTCATTAACGCCAAGCCGAAACTATAAGCTAGTTATAAGACAGGATGTTTTGAAACTCGATCTCTAAGGATGTAAAATAAGGTTTGAAAGGTTTACATTAATGAAAATTGATTATAAAACAAAATCACTCATCTACACTGAAGTAAGTTTAAGAACCATTACGATAAAAGCATTTGGCATGGACTTCGTATTCCACTGACTCATAATAGAAATGCGTGTTACATTCGCTAACAGGAGTCAAGGGTCTACTTCTAAAAAGTGTGTGTTCCCGGTGGCGCCATTGCTCCGAGACTTCGAGGCGTAATGTGAACAGAGGACTTGTTTCAGACAAACAAAGCTCGTATTTTTCTTAATAAGACAAAGTAGAGCAGACTATGGATAATATGGCAAGTAGTTTTGTAACTAAATCAATGTTACTACACATACTGAAGTACTTACACATACTGAGAGTATTATTTTTTATTATTACTTTTAAATTATCTTAAGTACTTTTTTATTTTTAATTCTTCTTTAAGTTTTCATTTTGTAGTCTTTTTTTTGTAGCTATATCAATTAACAACATATTTTAATAGATTTAATACATCATGGTAGTAAAAACATTCAGTATTATGTACACTAATGTACATATATTTAATTTAAGGCTGTATTTGCATAAAGACCGTAAAACATTTATTATTTGCTAGACCCTGCATACAAAATTTTATTTCCGACCCCGTGGGATCTGTGCCGATTTTACCAGGATGAAAACTATTCTAGGTAAGGTCCGTGATATAAATTACAAATATACAAAGAAGCACCTAAATCTGCTCAGTGGTTTCCACGCAAAAAAGACAGCTATATAAAGATTTCTATAGATTTCTAAAAGTGTTCTTACTTGATCGTATAAAATTGTGTACCTATGAGACTTTGTGGAACGGTTGATATTTGTTCTAATTGCTGAACAAAAGGGAGTAATACTTAGTGGTACAATTATTTACATTCGACTCTAATAGTTTCTGTGATTCTCATCTGTGGTTTATTTAAACTTTATACACGTCAACAGTCCCAAGAGTATTTATGATTTAGGCTTAGGTTTTTTATCCGCTCCCTAAAAGCAAAAAAATAGATTATCATACACTAGATTAGCAGTTACTTTTAACGTGATCGTGACTAAAACATGTATTCAGGTACATTACAATTTTTTCGTGTGATAGTAGAAGTAAAATTCAATGTAACGTTCCTACTTGAAATATAAAAATTTTAATACCTGTGAAAGATTGGTCGAATGTGCGCTGAAAACTATAAACATTAAACATATCAGTTTTAGAAGCATAAAAACAACACCCAATTCACCGGAGTTGACATCCGTAAGCCACTTCAGGATTCGAGTAAATATCTGGTACCTACGAGGTGTGATAAAATTAGAAATTTATTATATAGAAATGAATTTATAGTGAATATATAAGTAGAACAATTTCCTGTATTGAATCATTAACTTTTTAGGTTATTTTTTTAAATAAAAATCAATAGTTTTAACCTGTAACACAATCGTGTAAACTTTAGAAATTGATTCGACTTCAAGTATTGGAATAAATAGTAGGATTTTCATATGCCGACACCATCCAAACAGCTTCTGTGTAACAATTTCTTTTGTCCGCAATAAAAACAATTTCCCTATGGGATAATGTTTGCCGTTCCTACTCTCCGATTGTAATCAACCAATATTTGTGTGAGATATATATAGGAACTTATAGCTCAGGATAATGAAAGTTCAGGACATAAACACGCAGTAAATCATTATACACAGATTAATTATTTACTTTAAATAACTCAAGAAAGGATAGATCGATTTTCATGATCTTTAGGTATATCTGTGCCTCGAAAAGCGAAAAAATCTGGAAAAAATATGCAAAAAGGTCATTTTTGTGTGGCTTTTTTGATGTCGAGAAAGGTTGGGCCGATTTCAATAATTTTTTTGTCGTCTTGGTCTCAAAACGTTGTACCTCCTGTAAACCGTAAGTAAGTACACGTAAAGAACCGATGAATTCTTTCGTCTGTAGGGTATATTTTAATATATCAAACAACAATACGACTTTTAATTCGTCTTAAATGTTGATCAATGGTTAAGTTATGTATCTATTGTATAATGCTATAAACTTTGGGAAGACTGATGTCTACTAATAGGTATATCTTTTTAGTTGAGATTTATACTTAACACACCAGGATTTATGGATATAGATTCCATTACAGTATTCGACTCGAAATTCAGGGTAAATAATCATCATCGAAATATGAGATAGGAATTTGAGTTGTGACCTGTCTATAACTTTTTGAAGCCACTTTAAGGTAGTAAACTTATTATTCTTACTTAATTTTACGATTGATTTTATTTATGTTGTTTTGTTGTTGTCTGATTAAATGTATATTAAAAATGTCCCTAATGAGATTGATTCATCTATCGCTTTGTGTCAAAAGGTCCATAATCCATTTGTCTTTATCCTATTGGTATTACAGATGAGTCAAATGGAGCGGGTTCGGCTTTTAAGGGTCACTGAGTTTTGTATTATTTTTTTAAAAAACTTAGACAGGAGTCATAATGATTTTATTTTTTTACACGAAATATACATTAACAGTACGGCGCCTTGATCTTTGCAAATCTAATCAGATTTGGCATTTTTTACTTACATTTACTTTGGGCGTATCATGAAAATATTAGTTAAAGTTGTGTCACCAACTTGAATGCTTTAACCAAGGTTATTAACTTATTGAAAAAAGGAAGAGATTCTCATTTCATTTTTATTTTATTTTAAAATTAGTTATCACAGAATTCCCTAATTTATCAATCGATTTGGATAAATATTTTTTTTATAAAAGAGTTAAGCTAGTCCTACTCTTGCTAAAATTCACTTTTGATGATGGAAACCATGTAGAAATGAGAGAACGTCTCCAATACAGTCTCCATACATAATAGGAGTATAGCAAAGAAAAGCTAAATTTATGTTGAAAAGATTTATAAAGAAATATTTAAAGAGAAAAGAAAGATTTAAAATTATGTTGAAAAGAAAAATTTATGTTGAGTTTTTTCACAATTTGAAGTTAGTTAAAATTGTTTGTAACTTAATTAAATTGAATTATATAATTTATGCGTTTGGTCCAGTAGGTTCAAAATGAGTTCACGTATAATGATTCTGTGAGGGACGAAGATTAGTAAAATTTATTTACAAATTAGAGAGTGAACGTGATATTTCTTTAGGTTGTTATATTACGACGCCATTAGTCGAAGGGCAACGGAGGGGCGGTGAAAAATTGAGAAAATAATTCCACCCGCATTTGATACTTAGCGACTTGTTAACTTTTTCGGTAAAAAATTGTCAGACAAAGAAGTTCTCTTTAATTTACGAAATTCGTAGTTATTGAAGTTGTTGTGTAAGAAATATGAACAATACAAAGAAATAACTATGATAGAGATAAATGTAGATGTTTTTTGACAAGAAGTTCGTAATTTCCAATAAATATTAAATTTCTTTTGTGGCACTGAACTACTTTTCTTTACTTTTACTTTGGTGACGGTATAGAGCAGAAATCGTGTATTTTTAAGTACTGTGTTGCGTGACAGTTTCTTGGAGCATCCGGCGGAAAACACTAAATAGAATAAAAGATTCGATCCATCCATTCCATCTTTATTATTTTATAACTAAAGAAATGGGGAAAAAATAGTTATTAAAAGACCTTTTAAAGTGGTGTATTTATTTAATCTTATGGAACTAATTCTTTGTAAGATATTAAACAAATAATTTGCAATAAAATAATATTGCGACTCTAAATTGAAATGTAAGCTATCCCATCTTTCAAGTTGGATCAAACTGCACACGGTGTGCAAAATTTGATTAAAGTCGGCTGCGTAGTTTAGGAGTCCATAACGGACAAACACTATGACACGTACTTTAAACATATTAAGATAGATATAGTCTAAAAACAATAGATTTTATTTAAGGTATGTAACTCAGTACTGTTAGTACATTGAGAGAAGCTGTTTATAAGTGGAACGACGTAACGTAGAGGGCGCGGACGTGACGTTGAATTAATGGTTTGGTGATATTAAAATGTAAGGTAACTCACGCATCACTATTTTTACTTCGCAGAAATAACTTCTTTTATTCACTGAATATAAAAGTGTCAAAACGTAATATCGAAGTCATTAATAATATTAGGAAATCTAAAAATAACTAAACACAGTTTATATCGGAATCAGTTAAACAGAAGGGTTACTGAGTTTCCGTTAAACAAACGCCGCTGTATAGAAAATTGAAAAGAGAAGCGTAGGAGACAGAATTTTTAAGTTTTAGACTCTGATCTAATAAATAACACAGTAAAGTTACAGACTGTTTGCTCTAGAAGACGTTGTTTTACAACATGTCACTATTTTACACTCAACAATGTTCTAATATCGAATATTTTTTATGGGGAATTATAAAACGATCGAATGAAAAAAAAGTTAGCGACAGATGATGACATACTGTTTTAATAACTTGAGCGCTATGAATTTGAGTAAGCGAAAAAATAACTAACCGTGCGACTACATTACTAAGTGAGCGACTGGAAATATAGAGAGTAGTTAGGTTAGTTTTTGTATTTTAAGTAACTCAAATTAATGTTTGTAAGTTGCTGTTCTGTTAATTACTAGTCACTCGCAGTCAGTCGCTCACTTAGTAATACTATAACGTAAATTAATTATTTTTGTCACTTAAAACTTTTATTTACACTCACTAGTTTTAATACTGGCCAATATTTTACATTAACATTACTTTTAACGCACAAAAGTCGTTATTGTGGCGTAAGCATAAAAGTTGGATATGTGCTCTCGTAGACTTTTTATAGGCATTTTTAAGTTCTACAATTCTCGTATAGAAAACATTCGTGTATCTCTTTTCGTCGAAGCAATGTTCATGAGCAACGTAAAATTAGACTGCGTTTTTTTTCGTAAATTTGATAACCAGGAAAATGCTTTTTACATAATATATATATGTTACTCCTAAGATTCCATTCTACATTAGAATTGGCGGAAGATTGTTTAAGATCGGTTCAGTATTTCCGAAGATTACCGCCTACAAACAAAGTTAGAAACATTGCCTTTTATTATTTATATAGATTAATGTCATCATAACATTTTTCATATTTTTACACCTAGCAACTAATAATGTTTAACTTACTTTTTAACCTATTCAAATCAAATAATAAAGTCAACTACGCCATTGCTTTTATTTTTATCAACAAAGCCCTACGATGAGTGGCCCTGGTAAAAGTTTTCTGTTATCACATGTCTTGTTTTTCTGTGTACTTTATAGAAAATGGATTTATGTACTTATATATTTCTTAGTAAGTGAGTTGTAGAATTCTTAAGGAGAAATAACGATCTTAAACCATATTATAATTCTTAATAATGATATAGAAAACTACGATAGCATTTGGCATATCTTAAGTTTGCAAGAGAGAGCTAATTTAATTTATAATACGTATTACAAATACATTAACGAAAATACATTCATTGTTTACGTCCATATTGTCGATGTGATTTAACACTTTGACAAATATATTACGAATTTCGACAGTAGAACGGGTCTCTGGTGTATCTTATACTAATATATAAAGCTGAAGAGTTTGTTTGTTTGTTTGATTGTTTGAACGGGCTAATCTCAGGAACT
>DWJN01005980.1:0-11028 GCA_018248895.1 Carystus phorcus
GTTAAAAGGATTATTATTATGTATAATATAATATACATGTAACTGATCGCTGTTTGTACATGGCCAATATACTTAAAAATTCATAATATGGGGGCTTTTGTATACGTAAGAGAACCTAAGACAATATTTTTTCATTTTGTCTGTATGTTTGTGCATGCTAATTTCAAAAACGGACTATTCAATTTTAATACAATTTTCAGAATTATATTGTGATGGGCTTTACTTGACATTTAGTGTTTTTTTCATTTAAATCTGTCAAAAAATAAAGAAGTTTTGTTAATTTGTTGAATTGAAATTTACATTTACGAAGGGGGTACAGCTAGTCCATAATTATGTGAATTTACTTGGGAATTCGTCTAATTAAATTGAAGTCTGTTTTTTGTTGTGAAATTAATCCATGATATTTATTTGAAGTCTGTTTCTGTGACTTAAGAAGTCACTGACACTGACACTGACATTGACGTTGACACGTTTGCGATGTGTCCGTCAGGGCTCGTCGTGCGTGAAGGCGGCGGGCGCGCGCTCGTTGTCGCGGGCCATACACGACACCTTCCACTCGTTCCCCGTGCCGCTCAACACCTACCCTCGGACGCCGTACATCAAGAAGTAACTACGACACACTCATAGCTACTTTAGGAATATTTTGGATCCTAGCCGCTGTGAATTGAGCAAATGGATTTTTTTTTTCAAAATTGGGTATTTGACGGTATTAAAAATAAAGTATTTGGTATAGACAGTTCTGCGCATTATGAAGTATAAAAATGTTCTACAGTTAAACAACTTGCAAATAGTTATTAGTTTATCCAAAAATACAAAATTAAAAATACACTGTCTTAGCTGTCGGTCAAGTGACACAAAACGGTCCGGATTACGTCGGGTCTACGATGACGTCACACGCAAGTAAATGTCGGCCGCCGGCTATGAGTTTATTTTCTATCTTACTTGCGTGTGACGTCACCGAAGGCAGAAGACGCCATATTGCTAATATTGACGTTTTGGCGGGTTATTAAAATAATGAAACTGTAATTCGAATTTTTAAGACAAATATATACCAAAATTAAAAATAATAACTCTTTATAGGTTCTTTGGCTCCTACGCAATAATGTTAAATAGGTTTTAAAAACTTGTCAAATACCCAATTGAAATCATTTTTTTTTATTATTCTTTATTGAGCCTTAAACGTTGAAAGGACAAAAGGCGGATTTAATGCTAAAAGCAATTTCTATTTTATGTAAGTTATATAAATACACATAAGAACGTCAAATATTTTGCATCTACCACCTTTTCAGAAAGGTTATAAAGAGGAGAAGGAACGGCTAAATGTTATTATTTTTACAGATAAATCTTTCACTGAATACCCGCCCTTTTGATCTTGAACCTTATTATAACAATTAAATAAAATTTATAATTATGTACTCTATTGTTATTTTGTCGATTGCCCTGGAAACCTTGTCAATGGTTCGCTTACCGCACGTCATGTTGAATATCTACATACAACGTCAATATCTGCTTTGTCCAAAGGTTTGTCGGCAGAGAATGCTCTTAGTATTAAGTCTGCATTTTGTACCATCTTTATCTGTTACTAGCTTCTCACCATTGCTTCAAGATATACCGAAAGAAGAGCATTTCATTTTCAATAGTAACCATTAGGAATCGATTGAGACAAAGTAGCAGGTGACCACACCAGACCATCTCTACTTCTACGGAAAAAGAAAATCGTTGATTTTTCATTCAATTCCTGGCATTTTTATATTTACTTACCTTTTAAACCTTCCCTGGACTTCCACAAATAATTCAAGACCAAAATTAGCCAAATCGGTCCAGCCGTTCTAAAGTTTTAGCGAGACTAACAAACAGCAATTCATTTTTATTTATATAGATTATAGCAATAGGTATCGCTCATTTCGCAGGGTGACTCAGGAGGGCCGCTTCAGGTGAAGATTCCACATATACCGATCACCACTGAGGGTACAATGTCATACGTCATAGGTGTGACGTCATTTGGATTTGGCTGTGCTCGCCCCAACACACCCGGTGTATATACTAGGGTGTCTAGCTTTATAGACTGGATAGAAAGTATTGTATGGACGTGAAATTAAACTAGTGTTTAAATAAATGCAGTATATTATTTCGTTTTTACTTATAACTTTACTAACAAATTTGGCAGATATCTTAATAAAATATTTTCCGTCGAATCGAATCTATCTATACATATAATAAAAATGTAACTGATCGCTGTCTGTACATGGTAAATATATTTTAAAATGATTAATGAGGAGCCTTTATATACACAAGAGAACCCACAACAATGTTTTTTCATTTTGTCTCTATGTTTGTGCACGCTAATCTCAGAAACGGCTTATCAAATTTGAATTCAGTTTTCAAGATTATATTGCGATGCGCTTCACTTAACATTTAGTGTTTTTTACAGTGAAGTTATGTCAATTTATGTCAATCATCACGACTATTGGTACGAATTGAAAAAGTATTTTTGTGTTGGTTAGACCATTTACCGAGGAACGCTAACAACTATAAAACATAACGCTACGCCTAACAAAAGCTGAGCATTGATAGGATTTGTTACAAAATCGGGACATATATTCCAAGGTGATAGGAAGATTACGAATAACGTCATGTAATTAACCATGTATTGTCATCTAAACTAAATGTGTATACAAAATTTCAGTTCAATCGGTTGAAGATATTTGCTTTAAAATTGAGTTGCAAGATTCCATCCGAACAAACATAATATACATTGCAAGTTAAATAAAAGCTTTTAAAAATGCGAGTTCCTTTTATTTCTGTAAAGTATATTAATGTGTCGCGTTCCAAGCAAACATTGTAAGGTAAACGGAGTATTTTTCAGGATAAAAACCAAAAATCCACACAGTAATTGCAATGGGCGTGGATCAGCCTTGTGAGACTACCGCTATCCGTCTACTAGACAAATCGCTCCCTCAAATGGAAGATTACTGTAAAGCTGGCCGATTTTAACACCGAACTGTAACTTATTGTTAACATTTAACAATTATATCACAGTCAAATAAATTGTAGATTTCACCTGTCGCATCATAAAACATATTGGTGACTGCGCTCAAAAAGTAAGTAATATATTTTCATTTAGAATAAAAAATAGCTACTCCTACTTTATTTAATTTTTTTTGTTGACATAAAACACTACTCTGTGAGTGTTATGACCAAATGTGAAAGTTTTTATTTCATTTAAGCTATTCTCCACATATTTTACGATATCTATATTGTGAAAAATTCCTGATCTTCGGGTGTTTCTTGTCTGAAGGTCTGAGAATTACCCGAGGATCAGCTTCAGAATATTTTATTGTACGAAAATGATTGATGATTTTGGATAAACGCATTAGTCTCTATAACGTAAATGATCGGTGCTTCAAAGATCTGAACCTAGATCTTAGACGACCGACATGCAACGGTCTCAACTTTGAGTCCAGGCCAACCTATCCTTTTCTTGCTGTACCTTGATAGGCAATAAACGTAAATAAAAGATTAAAATGTTAACAAAAATTTGTATACCGATTTTGTTTCTGAAGCGAAACTTCTTTAGAATCATTGTGATTTAAAACTGGATGGATTGAGACCAAGTTATATAATGTATGTATATAGGACAAAACTATACGAGAGCATACTTTACACATTGTTTTTTTCTAAAGTTTCACTTTTACCGTGTGTGAATTGTACTAAAATACATTTTTTCTCTTATTTTTATTAGGTAAGACTTATTATACTATATTTACTACTATATTTACTATTTATATAGACAAAACTATGATATTTTCTTCGCCAGCCAAACATTCTTTTTAAGAATGTATTTCATGCCAGCGAGTTCTTATCGGTGTGACGACCGGCCTCCTTAAGCCTACGTCTCTGGATATCCGCTCGCGAAGGCAAAGGCTAGTTTTATTGTTTGTAGTTTTCATTTTACGAGCGGTTCGTGAGTGAACTGCACTTTTACAATCTCTAAAGCATAATAAGATGAACCTGTCGCAGCGTAAAACGACTGCGGAGGTACACATAAAGTTAGTGTTCTGACTCGACAATTCCTTCGTAAAGATTATGTTACGTACATAGCTGTACTGTTGCTGTGAGGAAATTTTGTGATATTTATTCAATTTGCTACGCATTTATTTATTTAATCTTTATTAACCACAATAATACATTATGGTACAAATGGCAAGCTTAATGCTAGTGCATTCTCTACCAGCTAACCAACTGATATGCGCGAATAGCGGTTTGACGGTTTAGTAATAGATATACATATGTATATGGAACTATATTCATACATCAAGCATAGCGATGTCTTCAACCGCTTGATCTTTACTTACCTACATTTTGCAATGTGCATAGGATTTTCTGAACTCCAATTTTAAATCATTAACGGTTAATGCCATGGGTATTGTAGTTTTTGTATCTATTTAGTAGATTGTAACATTGTCTCATGTACACTGATAGAGGGTAACTGTCAACTGTCAGTTGAGTAGAGGACTCGGAACGGGTTAGACGTGCGCCCGCGCTCGTGTTGTGTGTTGTGAGCCAGTGATACAGGTGCAGACATGGGTGTCTCTTGAGTGAATACCATACGTACACCGGGCACTACAGTGACCATTGCGCCACAAGGATCGACTGACAGAATTCTCCTATTTGTCAAACCATGTTTGGAGCTCAGTAGTTACCATTCACTATTGCGAACTTTACCGTCATCAACTTTTTTTTTGTATTTGTCAGTGCTAATGTTTTGAATTCGTGTGTACCAAGGACCTGTATGGTCTAAGATTTTAACGAATGCAAATTCATTGTAGCGGATGCTATTGCAAAAAATGGGTTTTACAAAAAATCTCCAAGCGTCATCTTCAAAATTTTTATCGTTCTTTTTGACAATGTTTGTAAAAAAATGTCAAAAATTAAAAAAAATATATATGTACATGTATGTTGTGCCAGATACTATAGGACGTCGAGACGGGAATAGTCGACAACATTCATGTTTTGCTCAATAATTCGGTAATGATTAAATTAATGTCGAATTTGAACCAATTGAAGAATTTACACGTATTATAAGCTGGACAGTAACTTGGAAGAAAAATTATAAAAATTTTCGTTGTCTTTCGTGTCGACTGTAATGATGAACTGAGTGTCTTTTAACATACCTTTATTATATACGGACCTCATTTTATTTAAATATTAATGCTTGTTTGGGTGAAATCGTGCAACTGAAGTTTGAAGTAAATATTTTGTGTACACGCTTAATTTGTACGTTAATGGGATATTTATGTGATGTCATTTCAAATCAAATGTGGCGGACAGTCTAAGGGGGCATACTAGTCATTTTATAGTTATTGCCAAATGTAACAATGTCTGTTGTTAAAAAATATTTAAAAATGTTTTTTTACTGGGACATAATATGCAGCCTGAGGAAAAAAAAATCTTTGCTATATTTCACGTAACTTACTCTATAGAAAGTGCCACTTGTATTTAATCATTACTCTGTTTAGCCATAGACTTAATTTGGGTGTAGGTTAGACAGCCAGGTAGTTTAAGCGCGTATATTTTGTAGTTGATAACACTGAGATAGAAAAATATTTGAAAATACGAAATGGATATTACGGGAATGCTTAATTTTTATCTTCAGTTGGTGCCATTTTAAATTACAGCTTTATAAATATGGTAATCAAATAGTAAGAACTTCGTTTTAGGAAATTAAGTTTTTATTTCTTGTCTTAACGTTCTTCCTAATTTTTTATCGGATTTAGAAAAATGTATGTGACATTTTTAAATATTTTGATCTATTTTTATTATAATGTTATTACCAAAGATATTGTAGTATTTGTACGGAAATGGGTACAGAACGTATTTGTAATTTACTTTATGCTCATATTTGGTAAAATGTATATTGTTTATTATTATTAATGTTGGTGTCATAGACAAATCGGTCATGATTGATGTATGACAGTTTCCTGTCAAGTTATATGTACTATATTATTAGCGTGTAATGTTCTTGGTCGCTGGTCGATGTTTCTTAACGTGTCGAATCGTCGAATGTATAGTAATAAAGTATTTGATCATATTTGAATTTATTTTCAATGTCTGCACCCTTACCTATGCTTATATCGTTAACTGTTTGTGAAATTAATCGGTTTTTTAGTATTATTGTTCCCATTAAATTTTATCTTAATATATATAAAGTACGTGTCACGGTGTTTGTCCGCGATGGACTGCTAAACTACTTGTCGGTGGCGGTGTAAGGTAATTAATCGGCAAAATTGAGTATATAAACCTTAGTGCCAGCAACGCGTGGCCGAGTCTGCTAGTAAATATATAAAGATTTGTTTGAAAATCCCTACTTGACTTCTTGTTATTCGGAAACGCATCAGTTTTATTGATGTTGATGAATGCCGGTGATCGCTTCATCTGATGGCTGGTTGTATAGTTATATATATAAATAACTGCATTGTAAATAGTCGCTTTACGGAAGGTGAAATGATACAAAGAAAAATTTATTTATAATTTTATTAAATTAATTCTATAACTTTTTTACATATAGTAAATTATATGTGCAAGTTCGTCAATTACATTGAATAATGCTGCCAAATCGTTTCAGCAGAGTCATCTACTCCGACAACGAGACTACGCCGCTCTCGGGCCACTGGGGCCACTGGGCCCCGAACGCATCGTCCCGATTTTATTGATCGGACACATAAAAATTCACAGCAAAAATGCTGTCAGTGTCCAAAAAATAATAACTGTTCGGACGCGTTCAGTATTAATCGGTCGATGTGCGTCGCTCCTCAACTTGCTCCTAGAATATATTTATGAAATAATTTGTATAAAAATTTTGACTCCAAATATTTACAATCGGTGATATTTTTACAACGCCGGACTAAGTTTAATTTACAGCGGTCGAGCCGAGGAGCGGCGCGCGCGGCCGTTGACAGTAGTTGCGATTCATTTCTAATAACACATTTTCTTATCTAATACGATGCACGCGCGTACAATGCGTGGCACCTTCTAATACCCTATCGTTACAGTGACACATGTCTTACATAGCACGCCGGCTTACGAGGATAGAGAAAGACGGAAGAGCGGTTACAGACACTGTAGCAATAGGATACAGACAATTTAGTTAAGGAAGAGACAACACCGAAGGCAGGTAACTGACCCGTTGCCGCGTCGCCCGCTACATACTAGATTCGTTCTGACGACAACTCCCTGTTTCGAGTTTTAAATTAATTACAATTAACTCGCAAGTAGGGGCTTATACAGAATTTGTACTCTTGAAGCGTCCCGTCGCCGCTTGCACTCGGACAGTTGCAAATGAAATGATATCTACTGTTACTATAGGTTCCCGTACCCCAGCAGCTGCGGAAACAGACTATACAATAATCAATCGTTCGACAAAGCACTTCCTAAAATAAATATAATAAATTTTGTGATACATAAAAATAATTTCCAAAAGATAAATAATTTGCTTTTTTGACGTAGTTGAGGCAGGATTCGACAGAGGCGCTTGCTCTGAGGTGGACCCCAAAGTCGGTTACGTTGGTTGACCGTTGCTAAATGACATATACTGGCCGAGGTTCTGTGACGTAACCCACTTTGGGGTCAGCGAATGACACCACAAGCACATTGCGAGTAGCTGACGACACAAGCGTTGGACACTTCTGCCGACATTCGGTCCCAAAAGCAAGATTTATAAAAAAAAATCCAGGTTATCTGGACTAAGTTTCGTAGAAAAAACTATTAGAATTTTAAGCAAATAAAAGCAAGTAATAATTGATGTAGTAGAATCATAAATGTTGCCATTGATAAAAATAGTAGAAATGAAATGTCAAAATAGATTTTGGCGCCTTTTGAGAACCGAATGGCGGCAGCGTGTTTAGTGACGTGCGAGCGGCCTGGCCGCGACTGATAACGCATAACCTTAAGAGATCAGACTGTCATTTTCTAAACAAATACACTTACAAAATGATACCTTTACAACTATCCTTATCGTAGACATCCATACCTAAAACAATTTACAATAAGATTTTATGCATATATTAGAAATAAAATTTATATGGAACACTCGTTGGGCCGGCCGAGGGTGAGATTTGAGTCGAGCGCACGGGACCCACCGAGTTATTGCCATCGCATCGTAGAAAAAAAATTAAACAGTAAAACCAGTCGCACGTTAAAATGAATTAACAATTTATTATTACACAAGATACAATAGTCATAACAAAAATATATTGTGTACTCTTCTAGATGTCCTCCCTACCGATCGTTTGTATCGACACTGCGTATTGTCTAACCAGCTTTTCATTCCACATAAACATTTATTTTTTTGGTACGTGTGTATGTCCACATAAATTATAATATAAGTGTGATATTGTGTCATTCTGCTATTTATTACGAAAATTTTTGTGATGCTATCTATTTAAACAATATTAAAATATACAAAATATGCCTTACCTATATCTGGTCACTTTGTAACCTTAAAAATTATCCAGCCCTGAGCCAATTTCTTATGGCATTATAATATGCGGTAAGCATTGTTAGTTACTTTGAAAACACAGTATAAAACAACTGGTTTTCAAAAGAAGCAATAATATTAATGTAGGTCTAATATAGTTTTGACTCTTTCAGTACAACGTAGCGAAGTTGTTTTGTTGCTTTCCTTGTTTGTTAATATTTGTCGATAGTAGTTTTGCCTTAAACTCTTGATCATATGTACATTAAATAAATACAAATATAATAATTTACCTAATCTAATTTTTGAGACAAATATGACTGAACAATAACAAGAAACATAAATATTTAATAGTGAAACATGCCAATTAAAGTATATATTAAAAATAAATACATTTTTAGCAATATGACGCAATATCACCGCAGGCGCATGACAATGAAGTGAGATCATTAACATTCAATATTAATACTTAACAATACGATGTTAGTTAGCGATGTGCGCAAGCGCTGCGTCGAAAATCACCGTGCTGTGTAACAAATCAGTATAACATTAGCACGAACGGTTCGACCAAAACGCAATACGCACGACGGGTACTCGAGATTTGAGAACTATATCCAGCGATCTATGACCGGTTCTAATACTAGATTTTCTCATAGCCGCAAACTTTAGTACCTCGATTTGTAATGTCTCTTGTTAGAACTTAAATTAACATTTTTTTTTTGGTGGGTTGCCATTACATTCACGAACCCAAAAATGGTAGAATTTCACGGCGGTGTTGCCGCCCAACATTCACAGATCTAATTCTATTTGATTAATTTATACAAGAAAAATAATTATATACAAAATATAAAATTGATATTTATCTATACAACATTCGCTGTGTGAGCGACATTCATTATTTTTTTTTGTTTGTGGAAATTATTAACAATAAGTACCCAGGGGAATATTTAAACGCATTTTTCGATCGTTATACAGAGAAGCATATGTAAAAACAAAATATAATAATCATTTAATTTTAACGTAATTAATAATAAAATAATATTTAGAAGTCATAAAATTATAGTAGGTAAGCGACTACCAGTAATTATATAGAGTTGACCCTGCATTTTTGTAAATAAAATAGCTGTGACAATGTTAACTATAGTTGTGTGACGCAGGAATAAATCTTGTATATCTTTATAATTACCGGTAGCTCGCAGTAAGCAATGAGTTTTAAAAGTAAGTAAAATAATTAACGACTGTGATGAAATAGCCCATTGTGATAAAGTAGACATGGTAATGCAGTAAGCGTGTATTTGTGTGTTGCAAGTTTTCGTTCATCAGCACACATGTGTATGAGAAACGTGATTCAATCCGAATATTTTCAAAGATGGCGTTAAGAAAAAGAATAGAAAAAAAACAGAAAAAAAATAAACTTTGAATATATAAATTTTTGGCAATTTTGTACTCGGTAATGGTTCGCGGTGTGGTGTTGTGTCGAATGTGTATGCGATTGTGTCTGTGTGTCAATGTGTGTCAGTGTGTGTGTCAGTGTGTGTATGCGGCGCGGGCGCGGTGTGGGCGGGTCGCTCACGGGACAGGTCCCCACTCAGTCACAATCGCCCCAGTACAGAGCAAGTGTACAACAGAATGTCCTACGTTTGTTTACAACGATGTTGGTGGCGGTCGGACGGCGACCGGCTCGTGCCGCGCACCGCTCACCTGGAATCAAACCACGACACTTGTAGATCTACACGTACACTCATATCATACTGCATATACATATACATTACATTGTCTCTTTTTTGTATATTTCTATAGACTATCTAAAGGGGCGGCTTAATAAATAGCCAATAAATTTTGCGAATTTAATCAGAGATGTGTAAAAATTCTTCATATTTTAAAATTGAACCATACAACATTTTTGAAACCGTCGTATCTTTTAAATAATTCTATTAAGATTTTTGATTTGTATGTCAGTGTGAAACATAGTGCAGGGTGTGCAAAGTGGGCGCCACCCTCCTTCAGACGGCTATGAGCATGGTCTTCGAGCATCATGGTACAACAATGATACGAGAGAAACGGTTAGCCAGCACGGTGGCGGCAGTTATCAAACGCGAGGGCTCTATGGGCGGCTTCTGTTTCGATTCTAATTTAATATTCTAGAGTAATATAACAACACGACTTGTAAAACTGCGCGGAGATTGATGACCTGCTCTGAAAACCAGCAGCCTTGGAGTAGTTTTCCGTCGCTCCATGGCATCAGTTGAGGGTAGGCCTATTTTGTCGTGTACGGTACCAATGCCCATACCAACCTCATAGTATTAACAACTTAATTGTCCCCATATAATAAAATTTACAACTACCCACGTCCATCACGTTTTTTCCATACAAATACAAAGCCCGATCCTATAAAAAATACTTTTACCATTTATTTTTAGTACCAAAAAACTTTTACGAAATTTATGCTATACATTCACATAATTATTATTACGCCACGCTCATAACAAAAATATATGCTGAAATTGCATCAAGAATGAGTCACATGTGACTCCTGAACTTATTCCTAAAGTTCA